>OX439132.1:25601793-25808947 GCA_949318235.1 Ecdyonurus torrentis | reverse complement strand
AGTATTATAGAATATAATATTGGAAAGAAGCATTAATTTAAGTCGTATATGAGATAGTTATACAAATGGACATAAGTAATTAGTTGGTAAATTTGCTAACATGTAAATATTTTAGCTTCTGTAATGTATTCCATTTTTTGATATATATATTTTTTTTTTACTTAATTAAGAATAATTTACTTTACAATAATTAGTACTAAAATAGATTTCATTATTAATTACTATTCAAGGGATACTTTGTATTTGTGCGAGAGAAAAATGTTTCTAAAATTACATAAAGCAAACAGCTTAGAGTTCACTCTCTCACATTCTGAAGTATTTTCTAATCCATCTAATAGTATATAATGTTTTTATTGCTAGCTCACTTTTGTTAAATACATATAATTTTATTTAACTCTTTACATTTCTGTTGTTTGAAAGGATCAAAATAAATGCTATACAATTGTATAAAAGAACATAAGATACATCATTATTTTTTAATACTCCTTTGAAACTAAACGGCTTTAACAAGTTCAAAAGTTTCCGTCTGAAATTCAGGAGACAAAAAATGTAATAGTATTTTGTGCACCAATAAAAAAATATTTGTTCCTTATTTTACTATATAGAATGAAAGTTTCCTTCAACCATTCATTTAATGTTAAATATTACGAATGTGTCAAATTTATCATAATTTATTGTATGTTGCTTTTCAATGCTAAAGTTTAGATCATAAAAGTATTTTAAAATTGAAGCTTGACTTGACTATATGAAATATAGAGCAGCAAAATGTGCATAAAGTAAAACTTTTTATTATAAATTTAAATTTTTGTATGCGAGACTATGGTATATCTATATTATAAATTAAAATTTTTGGTAAACTTTTTTTTTTTTGAAGAAAAAAGATTGAACACACATCTAACATGGTAGTTTACAATGTGAATTTTCCAATATACTTCCTTGTATGATAAAATTTTAGTAGGCAAAGGCAGAGAAATTGTGCTTATTTTATGCAAATCAGGCAATTTCAATGCGGATTGAAAGATTAGTAAGAGAGTATACGATCTTCTCGCTCGCTCTCTCTTATACAATCTCAAGAACACATTTTTTTTATTTAAATAAAAATGTTAATTTTGTTCTCTCAAATTTTGTTCTTTTTCCTTATTCAAATATACAATGTATGTAATAATGGTTTTCCAATGGACCACACGACGTTGGTTTTGTTCAAACAAAACACACATGAATTGTTAACTATATGTGTATACTTGAATTCTAATTTAAATTAAAGAAAATTTCAAAAGGGTTGAATTTACTTAATGGTTTTTATTACTTTAAAGGGTTGAAACGTGTTAAATAGCATTTCATAAGAAAATGTAGAGAGAGAGAGAGAGAGAGAGAGAGATTATTATCAATTCAATGTTCAAGACGGTAAAGGTTAAATTGAGTGAAAAATAAATAAAAATATAGTATTTTCTAAACCACTAATTGCTATTTGAATAAATGGTTTTCTTAACACGAGTTTCTATAAAACTAAATTGTAAAACCTTTTTAAGAAGTATACCGATTTTTTTAATGTTATTTAATGTATATCTCACTGATTAGTAGTTTTATACTAAAATTAAAAAGTTGAGTCTATTTTAAAAGTAATAGTTGAATTTATATTAAAAACATTACTACTATCTATCATTTTTTTTTATATTTCAGTATGTAAATAAAAATTTATTATTGAAAGTAAATGAAGCAAAAAAAAATAATAATAATATAAAAATAATATGGAAACATCAATATACTCGCAGCATGAAAAGTTAAAATATAAAAACCCCGCAGTGCTAGTAGAAAAAAAAAGAAGTTTTATACCAAACTAACTTTTGATGATTGATTTTAAAAATAATGAAACATCATATTGTGGTAAATATTATTTAATTGTGTTTGTAATCAAACATATACAAATATTTTAATTGATTTGTGTAGAGCGTTAGTACACTCATTCACAATCAGTTCACTTTTTATTGACATGTTTTGATTGAAATTTAATATTGTTTGATATATTAGCAAAATGAAAACATGTGTTGGTTGAAAATACGTGTTTAAAAAAAAAAAAAAAAAAAAAAAAAAAAAAAAAAAAAAAAAAGACATGAGGTATAAATATAAAATCGATAAGCCTCTAGGTTGTCTATTTTTTTACATTACAACTACGCAAGGTAATGTTTAATTCTGTACAAAGCGAGTGTGTGTGTATATATATATATTTACACATACACACATATTGTAATATATATATATATATATATGTGTTTGTGTGTGTGTGTAAATGTTTGTGTATGTGAGTGTGTGTGTGTGTGTGTGTGTGTGTGTGTGTGTGTGTGTGTGTGTGTGTGTGTGTGTGTGTGTGTGTGTGTGAGAGAGAGAGAGAGAGAGAGAGAGAGAGAGAGAGAGAGAGGGAGGGAGATGTCTATGCTATACGCTTGTAGATGTTTAATAAAAAAAAATTCAATTTAAAAATGTCACTTACATTTCATAACTTGCAGAGTAGTTTTTTTCCTCAACTCTTACGTTTGATCTTTATGTGATCGTCATTATTTTTTTTAATTAAAAATTAAAAAGAAAATATATTGCAGAATGATGAACTTTCATAAAATTTGATGAGGATTTTAAATTTACAGAGAATACGTACGAGATGCATAGTACAAAAAAATAAAAAAACAGCGAAAAGTTGCAATTATACTAAAAATATTACTATCATTTTATGAATAATCTAAAAATCTTGCAACTGAAAAAATTACGTAACTATGGCAAACATTTAAAAATGCAAATAAATGTTAGGTTTATTGCATTGTGCTATATATATCTTATTGCATACTATTAAATTGAACTCTATATATATTTCTTTTCTCTCTTTTAGATGCATTCAATACAGATAGGTGTGTGTTTAAAGCAGTCTGACTGCATCAAATTTTTTATTTCAAATATAAGAGCAAGATGATCTAGATATATTGTTCAGAGTTCATACACTCCTATAACTTATAATTTTTTTTTCTCTCTCTCTCTACTGTATACAAATAAAAACATTCTACTGCATTGAGGATAGATTATAACAGTTCATTTCTCACAAGTTGTTTTATTTTGTTTATGTTATATTGATTTTTTTTTTGTAATGCTAACTGTAGAAATCACGTATGTCAGTGATGATTCTTATTTTTAAACACTCAGAAAATAAAGGTTTAGAGAGTATATACACGCAAAAAAAAAAAAAGTTAGTACTAAAAATGTAATAGGTAGACATATAACCTAGAACACAGGTATTATTATACTACAATAATACCTAATGCAGGTGGAATATGCTACAATAAAGGTGTGACTTACTTAGATTAAGTGGTATTGTAGTTTTATAACTACCTGTTCCAAATTGCATACCTATTGCAAAATACAGGATTCATGTACCTCTCATATGTAGTATTTTTTTTTTCCGTGTAATAAATGCTTTAATTATGCATCTATACGTGAGTGTATTTCCATTAAATATTTAAATTTGTAGAAGCTATAGTATCGATGCAAGTATGATGAGTACAAAAGATACAGGTCTTCTCCGTAAACATTAGAGTATAATCTCTACTCTTTTCACTAGTAGACAGTACCCATGCACTTATAGTAAGTAAACATTCACTGGTATAGAGTAAACATTTTAAAAGTTTCTTATAATCTCTTAGTATTAAATTTCGGTAAATTTTAGGTATTCTCTATGGCATTAGCATTTGGTCTATATGCATAAATATCTGAGGACCATACACAAAATATTTAGAAAGTAGTAGTTTTAATATACTAGCTATAGGGTGTGTCATTTATATAAAAGTCAACGCCATATATGAGCACCAAAAAACCATGAGATGTATGGGAAAATTACACATTTTTACCTGTTTAAATATACTTAACAATATTTGTTAGAGCTGTAATGCTGTTAACAAGTTAAATTAAGTTTTAAGTATGCGAGAAAAAAAAATGAAACAATTTTCCTAAGAAGCAAAAAATTACGTTTATCCTATGCTGATGAGTATGCTCCAGTATGGCATCGAAGCGCATTCATTATGTCGTCATAAATACTTTGTTTTCACACCGCGCATAATTATTATTATATACATTTTTTTTCACTTTGAACTTTAATGTTTCTATACGTCAGAAAAAAATAATTTTAGTCTAAAAAGAAATCAAAACTGAAGAGTAAACAAGGATTACTTTAATATAGCTACAAAAAGAGGAAAAAAAGCAATTAAAATGTTACATAGCGGTTAACACAAATTTAGTGTAAAATATTTTATCTATCTCAATTACAATTAATTAGCATAATTAAAATTATTTAAACAGGATAACATTATTATCTACGTACAAACTCAAAATAGTATAAAAACACAAACAAATTAGTTCGAAATAATAATTTTAAATTTAATAAAATTTAACCACATATTTAATAAATTTTAAACTAAAAATGTTTAGCTAACTAAATCCAAATTTGTTCTATTTTATTTATAGTTAGGTTTATTTCAACGCTATTTAATAATAACTTTTAATTGTATTAAAAACAAAAGTATACAATATTTACAGAGATAGATAGATAGAGAGAGAGAGAGAGAGAGAGAGAGAGAGAGAGAGAGAGAGTAAAATGATACTATTATCATTGTGGTAGATAATCAAAATACATTATATATAAAATAAATTTAAATAATAACAATATCATTTAATTAATTTATTAAAATAACATTTTATAAAATAGTATTTAATATGCAGAACATGTATATTGAATAAACTATAAAATTTGAAAACAAAATATTGAAATGAATTAAATACAATAAAAATGATTCATTTAATTTTATTGTTGTACAGTTCGTTTAGTATAAACAATTGTTTTTAGCATAGTATATTTCTCCCGTGTTGTGTATAAAATTGTAATTCCAAACGCATTTTTAATTAATCCTGTTTTTGCCAATTCACTTAGCTCAATATATTAATCCACAAAAAGTTTAATGTAATTTGATGAGATTGATAGCATTCAATCAAAATGAGAATTATATAACTGTTAAATATTTATTTATTTTATAATTCAGTTTTATTTGGTAAACACAAGTATAATTATTTATTTTAGGTTTTAAATATAATCTAGAATATTGTACTCATGTAAATAAATAAATTTATAAATAATTAAAAAATATATATGGATTATTCTAGATTATAATATTCGAATAAAAAAATAGTTATTTTATGTTATTCTGTTGCAATATGTTTAATTTATAAGCAAATATAGATTAAGTTTAAATAAAATATGACTTTTGTATAGTAGTTTTTTTCCCCGTCGGTTATTTGTATCTGTTCAATTTATTCAATATGCTAAGCAGAAGATAATTTTTTATAGCAAAGTTGCAAGGATTATTTACCTTATTATTTATTCCAATACATTCATACAATATTTTAAATTAAAAGTCATTGTATTACATATCAATAGTATGCTATAATTTTATGATATCAAATAAACCCAGTTACTAGTATGTTATAGTTATATAATATTAACATTAAAATCGCTCAATTTTTTTGTATTAATTTCTGTTAATTAGGTTTTTCTATGCTTTCCATGTAAGGTTATGAGATAGAACTGGAAGTCCAGACCTTATCAATTAACTGTTGTGAAATGAATATTTATTATTTGTAACTTTTATTTATTAATTTATTTAAAACCTACAACAGGTATCACTGACTACATTTTTACCCTAGACTTCCAAAACCCAGTAATTTGACTTAGGCTCTTTCATGGTGTTTTAAAATTCAAAGTTACAAGTTTTTTTATCTGGTATTATACTTATAACAATATTATATAAAAGTAGAATATATTATACTTTGTACTTTTCTTTAATTATTTAAACCAAAAAATGTTTTTCTTTAATAGTGTTTTAATTACATTTTTGTAGATTTTGCTAATTATGTAAATGGTTTTTTAAACTTCGTACTATTTCAATAATATTGTTATTGCATTTCAGCACTATAATACTTTTAATATATTAAAAACTTGCTGTGTTACAGTAAAAAAAAAAAGAAAAAAACTATAAAAGAAAAAAAATTAAATTAAAAAATAAATGAAGTCGCAATGAAAAATTGAATTGAATCATGAAATTTCTCCAAACAAAAAGCAAAAAAGTAAATATTGTACAATATCATTGTGTCTTTTTTTTTTCTTCTTCCGAAGAGTATATTATTGTTGTTTTCATATAGTTGTGCGTGTATTGTTGTAAAATTACAATTGTTGTACAAATAATAACACATGTTTTTTACTTTCAGAAGTTCACATGCTGTATTTTATTGCTCTATAGTTTTCGATTTACATAATAGTGATATTTATACATTCTTGCATTGTAGTTTATTGGTAAAACATGAATTTTAAATATGTTTCCTATATATATATATATATATATATATATATATATATATATATATATATATATATATATATATATATAAATGTACGACCTAATAAATAAAATAGTTATTTTATATTAAAATATGCATTTGTACTTTTTTAAAATCATTTAATGGATTATCTGTTGAGTGTAAATTAATTTGTGAAATACATATACAGTATGTGATTATAATTATAATATAAGCTAGTTATATAATATTATAATATATTAATAATATACAGCAATGAATAGGTACAATGCATTGTAAGTGAGAAACATAAATATGCAATACATTTTTCATCATGTTGTGACTATTTGATAGGAAAATTTTCAAATAACTATTTGTTTTTGAATGTGGAAATCAAATTACAATAGTAAGCTTAGTTCAATACTTTTTTTTTCTTTCATAAGTTGAGCACCAGTTGTTACAACCAACAATGCTTTTAAAATTGAGTTGCTGAAAATAAAAACAGTCTTGCTATCATAATATGATCAAAAAAAGATGAGCCAGCCGTTTACTTTGCAGAAAAAGCTATGGGTAAAAACAATATTATTTTTACATTCTTCTCTTATATGTAAGATTCACTAATTTTTTAAGTATCTCCAAATCATATATAAAAAATCGAATTTCTTATTATAATTTTTTTGCGCTATCTTGGTAAAAATTAGAGCTACAGTTTCAAAAGTCCCATTTTGTTGAGGTCCCAAATCGACAGATTTTTAGACCTAGCGTATGTCTTTAAAAATGTACCAATTAAACTTTAAAAAATTCATTTTTTTTTGTAATATAAAAGCAGAAAAAAAAAGTTAAAAAAAAAGTTCATGATATAGTTTAGATAAAACAATTTAAATGTAACACATTATATTGTAATGTTTACAAAATATTTAGCAGGAATTAGTTGACATTTAAATAAATAAATAAATACGCGACTTACAAAAGTAACAATAATAATAATAAGTTTCGCCTATATAGTTTTGTATACTTTTAACATTAAAACTGGAAGCGTGCCATGTATGCCGTTCCTACATTACAATTAATTTTCATATCATTAAATTCTATTGCTTACATATGGTTTACATATATATATATATGTATAGAAAATTTTAATAATTATTGTTATTGTTCTTGCATATATTATGATGACATTTAAAATTTTACTTTCTATTATTATTATTGTTATTATAAGCTTAAGGTAATTTAAAATAAAAACACAGAAAGATGAGACTGAAAAGTTAAATTTGTTAACTTAACTATATGCGAAGCTTCTTTTTACAACTAAAGAAATAAAGCTTACAAGGGCGGGTATCCTAATGTGACACGAGATGGAAGCTGCCACTTGGAGGGGTGAATGACCTCCCGACCAAAAGTTACCCTATAAAATTTTACGCCCCCATACGCACTTTTACGGCAGTTATGGCCGTAAACGTAAAACACGGGTTTTACATGTAATTAAATGGGACTAAAATTTCATGAAAATTTTATTTTAGTACCTCGACGTTCAAGGGGTCAAATTATATGTAAAAAATGACGTAGTTTTCGAAAATCAACTTTTTGTGGCCGTAAAATAATAATTACGGCTCCCAGGGGCACCAACGCTACATATGACCCCTACTTTGGGTCATTGAATTGTCTATGAAAATTCGAAAAATATTTTTTTCGAACTTTAACAAAATTAGGCGGAGAGTGCATAAAATTTGCCATCGATTGATGTATATTACATTGGGTTTGCATAAAATACATCGGCGGCAGCGGTCGAGAAAGCGGTCATAATAGGTAGTTTTCGTTCGTGGCCGTAAAATTAACATAGGCTATATAGCCAAAATCGGGCAAGTTTTTGACCGATTAACATAAAAGTGATGGATCTTATGTAAAATGATGCGTTCTTTTCAATAAAATCACTTTTGAAATCGATATCTCAAATTAGGAGTCACCAGAGGCAATTTAATTATAGTACTCCCTCCTGTCCCATATAAATAGCATTGCAAGTGGTACAAAGTGACGAATAACGCGAGACTGGTGCAAAATAGGAGAAAATATATAAGAGTCTTACCTACCTTTTTTTGGGTCATTTTATCAGAATCAATCACTAAAATTACCTTAATTTCCAAAAAAAAAAAATCCACATAAGCCCTTGTATAAAAGAAAAAAAGCTCTCAAAAAATCGTCAAAAATGACCCATATTTCTTAACAATTACGAAAACAGTAAAATTCGTCCAAAGCTATGAAAGTTAGAAGGTAGCCCCTGGCAAACTTTTTAAAGAAGACTATATTACTCTCCTTTCCATGTTCGTATCATGAAATTCAGACTATAATTTCTATTAGAAAAAAGGGCCTTAAAATGGGTCCAAAAATAACAGTTTTTTGCTTTTGTAGGCTACCCAAAATATTACAACCCACAGTGCACTACATCAGGATTGCTCAATTTTTTGCGCTCTACACGCTGGTTACCCTTAAAATGTCGTAACTCTACTTTTCACGACGTTTCAGTTGACAAAAGGGTTTCGAGGGGGGTCGAAAGAAGGGGGACCCTTCTTTGTTTTTTGGGTCAAAAAACTTTTTATCTCATATTTTCATGTTACACATGATTTTAGGTCAATTTTGGTGCCCTGATTACGAATCTGAAATTAGTTTTGCATAATTGTAAATATATAGCGTCACAAAGCCAATTTTATTTTTTTGTCCCATTTAAACGCACGTTAAATTTCTGGAAAATGGACGAGCTAATAAGTCGCTTAATAATGCAAATACTCAAAAATATGCAAATGTCAAACACACTTTATTTTTACGTTTACTTCCTATATACATCAATATAACACACAAAAATTCAAAATTTTGATTTTTCATTTGCATGAAAGTTTATTACATATAAGCATAGGTAACACTCGCTCGTTTCCGACTCACAGGCTTGCTGAGGCATGCCAACGTATAAAAAAGTCGTATGCTTTCAATCATAAAAAAAAAAAAAAAAAAAAAAAAAAATGTAACAAATAGCCTATTTTTTTACTACGATCATCAATAAGGAATGCAACTCGTATAATCACGCCTTTTACCTCCACAAACTGTTGAAATAAAAAATTGCAAAAAAAAAAATAATAATAATAAAAAAATACTATCCGCATATGTTTCAAAAAACATGACGTAAATTTTTGTTGATAAATAGCATATTTGGTAGAAGGATCTGCTATTTTTCAAATATTTTTAACCTCTGTTACGCTTTAAGAAAGAAAATGTTTATTGATAAAATTGCTTGGCAAATGACGGAGAAAATAGTTGTTTTTTGCTCAAAAAATCGAGATTTAAAATTACTTTACGGTATATTTTTACGTACGCAACACGAAAATCCACCAATATATATAGATTATAGGAATAGGGAATTAAAGAATAATATATCGTTTTTAACATAGTTGCGGATAGTTTTTTTATTTTTATTCTTTTTTTGCAATTTTTTATTTCAACAGTTTGTGGAGGTAAAAGGCGTGATTATACGAGTTGCATTCCTTATTGATGATCGTAGTAAAAAAATAGGCTATTTGTTACATGTTTTTTATTTTTATTTTTTTTTATGATTGCCAGCATACGACTTTTTATACGTTGGCATGCCTCAGCAAGCCTGTGAGTCGGAAACGAGCGAGTGTTACCTATGCTTATATGTAATAAACTTTCATGCAAATGAAAAATCAAAATTTTGAATTTTTGTGTGTTATATTGATGTATATAGGAAGTAAACGTAAAAATAAAGTGTGTTTGACATTTGCATATTTTTGAGTATTTGCATTATTAAGCGACTTATTAGCTCGTCCATTTTCCAGAAATTTAACGTGCGTTTAAATGGGACAAAAAAATAAAATTGGCTTTGTGACGCTATATATTTACAATTATGCAAAACTAATTTCAGATTCGTAATCAGGGCACCAAAATTGACCTAAAATCATGTGTAACATGAAAATATGAGATAAAAAATTTTTTGACCCAAAAAACAAAGAAGGGGTCCCCCTTCTTTCGACCCCCCTCGAAACCCTTTTGTCAACTGAAACGTCGTGAAAAGTAGAGTTACGACATTTTAAGGGTAACCAGCGTGTAGAGCGCAAAAAATTGAGCAATCCTGATGTAGTGCACTGTGGGTTGTAATATTTTGGGTAGCCTACAAAAGCAAAAAACTGTTATTTTTGGACCCATTTTAAGGCCCTTTTTTCTAATAGAAATTATAGTCTGAATTTCATGATACGAACATGGAAAGGAGAGTAATATAGTCTTCTTTAAAAAGTTTGCCAGGGGCTACCTTCTAACTTTCATAGCTTTGGACGAATTTTACTATTTTCGTAATTGTTAAGAAATATGGGTCATTTTTGACGATTTTTTGAGAGCTTTTTTTCTTTTATACAAGGGCTTATGTGGATTTTTTTTTTTTGGAAATTAAGGTAATTTTAGTGATTGATTCTGATAAAATGACCCAAAAAAAGGTAGGTAAGACTCTTATATATTTTCTCCTATTTTGCACCAGTCTCGCGTTATTCGTCACTTTGTACCACTTGCAATGCTATTTATATGGGACAGGAGGGAGTACTATAATTAAATTGCCTCTGGTGACTCCTAATTTGAGATATCGATTTCAAAAGTGATTTTATTGAAAAGAACGCATCATTTTACATAAGATCCATCACTTTTATGTTAATCGGTCAAAAACTTGCCCGATTTTGGCTATATAGCCTATGTTAATTTTACGGCCACGAACGAAAACTACCTATTATGACCGCTTTCTCGACCGCTGCCGCCGATGTATTTTATGCAAACCCAATGTAATATACATCAATCGATGGCAAATTTTATGCACTCTCCGCCTAATTTTGTTAAAGTTCGAAAAAAATATTTTTCGAATTTTCATAGACAATTCAATGACCCAAAGTAGGGGTCATATGTAGCGTTGGTGCCCCTGGGAGCCGTAATTATTATTTTACGGCCACAAAAAGTTGATTTTCGAAAACTACGTCATTTTTTACATATAATTTGACCCCTTGAACGTCGAGGTACTAAAATAAAATTTTCATGAAATTTTAGTCCCATTTAATTACATGTAAAACCCGTGTTTTACGTTTACGGCCATAACTGCCGTAAAAGTGCGTATGGGGGCGTAAAATTTTATAGGGTAACTTTTGGTCGGGAGGTCATTCACCCCTCCAAGTGGCAGCTTCCATCTCGTGTCACATTAGGATACCCGTTGTTAGCTGTAAAAGTTCTCTATTTTACTATAAACATGTAGACGCTCAGTAATAAATTATTATGTCGTAGAAACACGTAAATATGTTATACAATATAATTAGTGTTTTTTTAACGTGTTAAAGCGATACTATGGGGTAAATAGCATGCCTTATTCTTAGATGAAGTCCCCATATGCATTTATAACGTCCCTGAACTCTTCTGTAGCCCCGTAAACTCGCGATAATCCTGTAAAGTAGGCAACCCTATTAGCTATTAGCTTTCTATTGTTGTTTCTATCTCTGACGTCAGAGATGCCGCACAACAATAGAAAGCTACGGCGCGGGTTGCCTACTTTACAGGATTATCACAACTTTACGGGGCTACAGAAGAGTTAAGGGACGTAATAAATGCATATATGGGGACTTCATTCCAATATCTAACTTTGAAGAAGTCATATTATTTACCCCATATTATCACTTTAAGTTGATTATAAAATAAATAATAATGTCAGTTAGCAGCTTTTACGATCTTTTACAATACTGTATAACGTGTAGATATTCAGTATTATATAATTACTATCATTATACAGTGGCAATAACTATCAAAGAAAATACCCCAACAGAGTTTTATTAATTAAAAATTCAATAAATATATTTTTATATATTTTATTTTATTTTGTGACTTTTATATAGCTAAAAAATTTATATGATAGTAAATATAAATTTGCATAGAAATCTTTTTTAAATTGTTGTACTTTTTTCCCACTATGAAATGCAGATAAGTGCTCTTTTATGTGTACGTAAAATTGACTTTTTTCAGTATAAAAAATATAATATAATTATATAACTATGTGAAACCTATAGGCATATCATGAGAGAAATTAAATTTTATATTATTTTTTGCAGCGTCATTTTGATTTATTTTGAAGTACATTTAAAAAAATGTCGTGTTCATGACCGAAACATCGATTTTTTATAAAATATGAATTAAATTAAAAAAGCTATTGATCAATTATTTATTAAAATCAAGTTGTTAAACTAAACGTGATAAAATTGCAAGGAAACTTGCAGATTTTTAAAAATTTTAACTAATATATATATATATATATATATATATATATATTATACATACAAATAGGTGTATACCAGGATAATATGAACGAAGGGAGATTTTTAATGTAATATAATATATCTCACAAAAAGCTATTAAAGTTTAAAACTTAATTTTTGAAAGTAATATCAAAGCATAAAAGTTAAAATCTGATAGCGTATGGATATTTTATAGCTTTTGGCGTTCATTATCTTTTTTTTTTTTAATAATTTAGTAGTAGTTGTCTGATAAAAAGATGCTTATCCAATGCGTAATATCATATTTTCATTGATGCTTTATTTTTCAGTATCTTTTATTGACTATTTAAGATTGACTTCTGATTTGAAATGAATGAAAAAGATTCAAAAGGAAATAATAAACATAAAGTATAGACTGTTTGATATACAAAAGTTTTTTCCTACATTTCAACAGTTACAATCAGAGTAGCCGGCCAGTTACATCACAAAAGAGCAGTTGGAGTTAGAGAACAATACTTTTTAACCGCATTATCGTAAAACCATAATGTATTCGGATAAAGTAAAAAGTGAATAAAGAAACCAGAATAATAATAACTTTTGATTTAAAAATCAAACGCTTGGTTATATTTATTATTAAACAATGCTACTATAGAACTGTATCTACAACTTAAATTAATGAATGAGATAATATACATAAATAGTTATATATTTAGTAAGCAAAGTAATATCAATAAATTCTGTAAATTTATCATAACATTTAAAAAAAAATTAAATAGAAACACAAAGACAGTTATAAATATTTTAAATAAGTTTAATTTTTTAAGATCACATACTTAGCGATGATTATAATCTTTTAATATTTATTTTCAAGAAAAAAAATCAACAAAAATAACATAATTTCTTTTATACTCATTTAAATGACTTTAATCTTATTCGGTAATGTGAAATATAGCCTGATATCATTGGCAAAGTGAATTTCTTGGTAAAATTTACTTTGCAGTCATACCTGTATAATGTTATTACATAAATACAGTAAGAAATAATATTTAGTAGTAAAAATAAAACTAAATAAAAAAACATTAAATTTGTTCTCTATTTACGTTCAAGATTCATTTCTACGGGTATATCAAGATTTAATGTATAGTACTACAAAAACTAAATAAAGGCCATCAATGAGCTTCACAAGTATATTTATATTTCTTAAAAGCTTGAAAACAAGTTGTGTAATTTTTTTAATTAATAATAATAAAAAGGAAAGAAAAGCAGATTATTCGAAATGAAATAAAGTTGGTTTTCATTGACCTTTTTTTATAATACAAATTTGTTTATATAAACAAAATAAAAATTCAATATGCATTTAATTAAAAAAAAAATAATCTCTTTAAATTTACAATAAACATAAAATATTTTTTATTGTTAATACAAGCACAAAAACAATCTCAAAACAGTTTTTTTTTTTGGTTTGTTTAAATATCGATTGCTACATTTTTTTTTCTTTTCTTTTCTACGCTACTTGAATTTTTAGATAATACTACAATATCCACGTGATAGTATAAAGAGCTCTATTGAAATAAAACCACAAAAAGGTATCTCGTTTTCTATATAACAATGAACGTTAGGTACCACAAAGTTTGTGTAATAAAAGTAAATAATAGTGAAAAGAGAATTAAACATTCAGTGCGTTCTACTATTTTAGTCTTATAGTGTTAAAAATGAGATTTACCAACCTTGTCAAAAGCCACAAAATAACATTGTGTCTTATATATATATATATATAATATATATATATATATATATATATATATATATATATATATATAAAACATGGTAAGTAGAGGGGAGAGATAGTTTGTTGGTAAACCTAGGGTATATGCATATGTAATACTATAACTATATACATGTAACATACTTCAATGTAATGATATTATATAACAAAATGTCGTCTTTAAACATTGTACCATTAAATTCTGTCTGTGACATCTCTTTTCTATCTAATCTCTCTTCTCTGCAATCTCTCTCTCTCTCTCTCTCTCTCTCTCTCTCTCTCTCTCTCTCTCTCTCTCTCTCTCTCTCTCTCTCTCTCTCTCTCTCTCTCTCACTCTCGCATGTTCTACTAATTTTTTCTGGTGTTCTACATTGCTCTATCTCTGTCGTTTCTCTTTATGTCACTCTTACTTATTGATTGTTTCGTTTCGTAGTTTGTGCCAATCCCTATTAGTTTCATTCTATACTCATTCTCTTATGTAGTCTATATACTGCTTTTTCTGTATAAATATATATCATGTTATTAGAATTGACAATAAACTTATAATTTTTTGACTTTGTCAACCCTTATAATACGTGTTATAATAATCCTATTTTCTTCACTGATAGTAGAAAATTAAAATAATGCTGTACAAATAGAGTACCTATATACAGAAAAAGAGTCATAGTATTTTAAATTCATATAATAATCTAGAATGCTCGTAATTAAATTTAATTGCGTATAGCTTCTGTTCCACCAAGTCATTTGTATGAAATTTTAATGTGAATATTAACCTTCGACTTCATTTCAAAACAACGTTTCTTTAATTTTTGAACTTTTATTTTTAAACCAATCTTTAGTATTGGTTTATAATTATCTCATAGAGTATCTTCATACTTATCAATAACAGCCAACCCCTCTCAATGTACATATAAAATAACTTTAGATTTATACATATAAAACCATTCCTACATATTCAAAATAATGTAAACATTATTCATTTTAATACAATTAAACTGTAATTTCAATATAAATTGCTGTTTATAAATTTTAACAATGCTTGTTTTCATGCATTGTTAAGTATACTTTAAAATAATTATTATTATGGTTACTCTACGTATAATACATTGTTTGTAAAATTAATTGTTAGCAAAATTTTATTAAATTTATAATATCAATGCCAAAATTTTAGACTTTAATTTGGAATATTAATTGGATTTAGTGTCTTTTCATGAAATATTGTATTTTTAAGTAAATTAACATAAGGATATATGTCATTAGTCATTACTATACTAAATTATACGTTTAATATTTCATTTTAATATTTAGTTTAAAGAAATATAATGCATTCATTCAAGTAGAAACACTTTTATAAAGAACTGATTTAAAAAATGATAAAAATAGAATCTTCTGTAATTCAAATATTTTTTTTTATTGTTATTTTTTTATTAAGTTGTTTATTTGAAATGAAAATTTTTGTTTGTTTTTTCATTCTTTATATTTTTCACAAGAATCTCAATTATTTTCAATAGACAAAACATGAAAATAACAAACAAACAAACAAAAGAGATACTTACAAGTTATTAGATCAAAAGAATGAGACAACATTTGAACTTTATTTATAAGAGACATACTTCTCGTTATTTCTTCATCTCTTTCATCATTAGTAAAATTTACAATCAAAATTAAGAAAACATTTTTTTCTTTTGAATTACGCAATTTTTTTTTTTTTTTTTTTTTTTTTTTTTAATCAAAACTAAATAAAACATTTTTTTGTACTTGTAAAATCAACGTTTAAAAATTATGAAAACTCACAATATATTTCTTTTGATATATTAAATAAGAAAAAATTTAATGACAATAAAGAAAAAAAAAATGTTAAGAATTATATTATCTTTTATTATTTAACATGCATACTTAAGTTATATAACCATAGTTATATTATGTAGATTGACCATTTAACTTGCTAAAACGTTAAAATTGAGTCATTATAAGAAAAATTAAGTTGATTGTGTCTTGTTAGTAAATAGAACGGAAATTGTTGTCAAAAAAAAAAAAAAAAGAAAGAAGAGGTTATGTAGTCTACTGCTAGGTAGACATTCTGTCTATTATAGAGGGTTAGTACCCCCGTACACGCGCTCAATGTACAAAACCCCAGGAGAAACCTCTGGGACTTCCCCCCCCCCGTCTTACTACAGCTTCAACAAGAGACAAGAGTCATTAAGCAAAATGAACGTTATGTGGGTACATTTTCTAAACGAACAAAATCACAACATTTGCTGGAAACACGTTGTACTGGTAGTGTGTATGTAATTACATATAAGCTTTGTTTAAATACAATAATAACTAGAGAAAAAAAAGGTCAAACCATTTATCATATAAAGCATCAAGAAAAAAAATTTAAAATAGCATTAAAGTGACCATCTAATAGAAATACTGTTTATAAATACAAATTGATTAATTAGAGCAATGCTTAGAAAAAAAATGCACTCATGCAATGTGGTAATTTGTATCTTTTTGCATGATATAGAACACACAAATCCCCCCTTTAAAATTGTTAGTCACAAAATTTCGTTTTGTAAAGTAGCCACAAAAGTACAATAATTTTTATGTTGAATTAAAATTGTGCAACATTAAGTAAAGGAAACCTTAGATTAAAAAATAAATAACTAAAAAAAAAAAAAAAAAAAAAAAAAAAAGGCAAAGACTTTCCCTTAAGATTATTTTAGTGGATTATATATTCTCCCTTATGCTTTTAGTTATAGGGGAGAATGTGTTCATTTTTAACTATTGGTATTTGCAACGTATTTGCCAATGAAACTTATAATTTTCTACATAACAGTAAGATTTGTTGTTATTGTTCAAACACATTTCTTTAAATACATTCATAGAAAAAAGTAACTAAAAAGTTACTATTTAGACTTTTTTTATAATAAATTTGTTAGATATAATACAAAGTTTTTTAAGATCTAAAGAGCTAACTATTTACCGCTGAAGAAATTATGTTTATACTAACGAGTTACTGTTTAAACTTTTTTCAACCAAGTTATTAGATTGTACTAAATATTTACTTCTATATGTAACTGAATACTTTCTTAAATTTATATTTTCCATGTTGATGACAACTTCAACAATGCATAATGAGAGAACATCACAAGTTTTGTGTATATACTAAACTTATTATTATTATTATACGCACTTTTAAGGCACTCCACAGCCGTACTTATTTTCTCGTTATATTAATTAAAAATGGAAAATTAAAAAAAAAATCAAGTTATTAAAAATTTGCTAGTTTATTGAAGTATCAATTCTATATAATCACTTGAAACAAAACTCTATAGCTTAATACTTTTACAAAACACTTTAAATTATTCAAACAACGTATATAATAAATTACAAGTAAACTTATATTGACGTAAAATCGATGATGAGGTATACCTATTTTATTTTCAATTGTTAGGAGGTGTGTAAGTGAATTCTTGTCAGCTACAAAACTATGAAATATAAAGCTGGTGAGATATATTGTTCAAACTATTGGATTAAACTTTATACATTGCCTATATGAAAAAAAAATATATATATAAAAGCCCCCCTTGGAGATTTCTGACTAAAACCTGATCACATCTTTCAAAAAGCTTATGAAACGTCTACACCGCAATATCAAGGGCCAAGGTAACTAGATAACATAGGTAAGATGCGGATAACTTTGCAGTATCAGTTATGAATATTAATTCATAATTTATCTTTAATACGTCAAAGTTAACAAAGTTTGTAGTAGCGTGAAAACTGAGTGTATGTATGTAATCGATATACACAAAAACTATACTTGAATAGGTGATATCTGATAATTTTAATACTATATAAGATAGCAATCAGAAATCAAAAATCGATTTAAAATTACAGCTAAAATAAATTCCCTACAGATGTATCAAATATAATTGCGCTGGTCACCATCTTTGGTGTCGAGTATAGGAGAAACGACAGTTTTACTCATTTATCAAAAAAAGAAGTTTTTAAAATGGGGCATTTTCTGTCAAGTTCTTCGTTCTGATTGAGACCTAAGAGAATTCAGTTTTAAGAAGTCGCATTTAGTTTTTGTTTATGATGAGAAGAATGAGAGTTTTACTATACTGGTCTTACTATTTGTCACCATCAAGCACCAATAAAAATAGCGTCTCTGAAGTATGACACTGGCATTATACGAAAAATGACAATAAAATTACTTTTAACTCTAGATTCTCTATCATATCTTAAATATTATAAAAATTCTTTCATACTACGCTCTTAATGTCATACAGCATATTATGCTGTATAAATCTTGTCATGTAGCACAAATATTTATATTTTAGAATTGCATAAATAATTATTATACTATAAAAAATTTATTTGTTGTGCAACATAATTATTAATCAATATTGAAGAAATACGTTGCTATATCCGGATTTATTTAAGATGCCTACTCGTTTAACATTGCGTAAAAGGTAGAGCTTTACCTGAGTTTAATAAGTAACTGGAAGTTTGCCGGTGGTAAAGTTAGAAGGAATAAGAGTATAATTATATTATTAATGAATAAATGTTGCTAAAATTGTGTTAGTATAATTATTGTGCATTACCGACAGTCCGACACCATGGTCTAGTGGTTCACGCGTCCGACTTGCAAGTAAGAGGTCGCGGGTTCGATCCCAGTCACCGACTAGGCTTGTGCGACACCCTGGCGATGGTAGGGAGCTAGCTTGGAGATTCGGAAGGCAACGTCAACCTTACCGACCATCCTGACTGAGACTGTTTCCACGGTTTCCTCAGTTTGTAATGGCGAATGCCTGGATGTTTGATACACGGAAAATAAATAATACTTAAGGCAAGTAAATGCAATAGGTAGACATATAACCTAGAACACAGGTATTATTATACTACAATAATACCTAATGCAGGTGCAATATGCTACAATAAAGGCGTGACTCACTTAAATTAAGTGGTATTGTAGTTTATAACTACCTGTTCTAAATTAAAGTGTACCTATTGCAAAATACAGGATACATTTACCTGCTATATGTAGTAATTTCTCTTCGTATAGGCCATGACCGACCTGTTTCAGATGAACCCCCACGTACACATACAGGGTTTTGGAAGATTCGGGGTGAATAAATGCAGTTGGGAAACTGCCAGTACCTCACTGAGGTTTATTCAAAGCCAAAAAATAAATAAACAATAATAATTGAGCATTAATATTTGTTTTCATACTATGTATAGAAGAAAAAGAGTTTTCGACAGAAATGTTGAAATTAAAGACATTTCTTTAGTTTTACTACAAAAATACTGACCCCGGAATGATTAAAACTTCTTAATTGTTAATTTTAATCTTTTCAAAGATAATTTACTATGATTAAAATGAAGAATAAATGACATTATGTAAATTAAGTTTGTCTTCTTAATTTTCAAATTAATATGCATATTATAAACAAGAAAGAAAACAAGACATGAAAATTAGAGCATCAAGAATTAAAATAAAAAAAGTTCTGAGATATAAATTATACATATAAAAAAAAATATTTAAAATTTATTTCTTTACATTGAAAATTCACAAAGAACTATTTTATTTTATGTATGCTATATAAAATAATATATATATTTTTTTATATTTCTTACTTAAAGATAATAAAAAGGCTGAGTTACGTTGTTTTCGGTGCATTAAACCGTTCACTCATCCGTAAAGATAAATGAAGTGGATGAAAATGATATGGAAAGGAAAAGAAGAAAATTTCTTATTTCACCTGAAAATGTCGTACCCACTTTTCTCGTTCCAAGCACAAAAAAAAAAAAAAAAAAAAAAACTTAAGTTTTTAACTCTTGTATCATTTGTCATATTATATAATATGGTGTTGTTATTCTTTATAGTAATGTATTTTAAACCACTTGAAAGTTTAATATTATGTTCTTCTCTCCCCCTTTTTTTTCTTATTTTTAAATTGAGTTAAAATTTAAAACATTAAATTATAATTTATTTTATAAAAATTTTGCTGTGTGTTCGCTAAGCTGCAAGAAATTCAGATTTTTTTTTCTTTTACAAATACATTTGTGATGTTATAGATCTTTGCTGGATTAAGAGACCTTGACGTACACAATTGTGACAATACATTTAATTATTCAAAAAAATTCAACGTATATTATGCCTATACATTTTAGTAAATTTATCCCAAGTTTTTGAAATTTTACTAAAATATGTCACCACAATTTTGCGTACATATCAAACGTCATAGTAGATTTTATTTAATAATTTGTCATCCCATTTTATATGGATAGAGGTTACAAAAAAAATATTGATTGTACTGTTTCATATTCATGTATTTAATACTGCATTAGAAATTGAAATCTTTTCCCCAATACAGTATGTATTGAAAAAAAAATCTCGTAGTTCTCATAATTAAATACTCACAGTTTCTTTGCAGATATGCAAAGTTATCGGTATCAAAAAAACGTATTTTCTTTTGATTTTTGTATTCTATATTATGTTATAGTTATTAAACTACCCTGAAATATATTGATGAATAAATGTAAACACTCCAGCGTTGTGTAAAACATCATAGTTGAAGTAATGCGGTATTATTCATGCGTATATAGAAAACACTAATACATCGTTGAATTATAAATTTTGTATTATAACTATAACATCGCCAGTTTTAGCAATCAATATTGAAAGTGTGGCAATACATCAAACCACAAAACTAAACGGCAACATAATCAAAACTCAGAGCAATTAAAACTCTTGTCAAACATTTTAGAACACCACAAATCCTTGTCATATAATATAAAACAATGAGGACCTATTCAATGTTTTGGTAGTTTTGTTAAGTGTTCATGAATAAAATGACAAATGTTAAACTAATTTTTATGTTTCAAAATATTAATTGTAGGTAAAAATGTTCATAAATAACAAATTAGACTTTATCTCTCTTTTCCCTCAAATGTATTTAAAAAAAATACATTACAGATTTTTTAATATATATATATATATATATATTTTTTACACATTCTGAATTTTTTTATTAATATTTTTCAATATAATTGGCTAAAAAGGGAGAAAAAGTTGGAAGAAATATTCATTTTTTCTCAAAACACGATCTACTTGAACAGAATTATTTTAGATTGAGTTTTTACTTTTCTATAAAAGTTTCTTTCTCGCTTTGAAAAAATTCATTCCATTAAGGGAAAGAAAAAAGAAAAAAAAATGAATTGATTAGTTTTAAAAGCCATTTAAATTTTTTTTTATAAATTATTGCTATTTGTTCAATCATTTCTGGTTAATTATTTGAAATATTATTTATTTAAATATTTTTTTCATTTTACAGGACTTTCTCTTTATGTGTAACCTAATTTTGAAAATAAGTTAACCATTTTTGGTATAAAAGAACAACATCAACCCATAATATCTCATGAACAAAAAGCTGATTTTAAAAAAACAAGACACTTAATTTTTTTAATGACTTCTTTCTATATTACATAAAAATCTATTATCATTTAATTTGCATCGCACAAACGTAACTGCATGATATGAAGCTTTTAAGTTATTCAAATGCCATATTATATTATTATGATATTTGTTAAATGTATTTAGCTATCACATGTTAAATAAATATATTATGTTTAAAAAATCAGTTATACTGTTTATATAAAAAGAAAAACATATGAACGCTCGGCAGATGCTATAACAAATCTTGTAGTACATAAAGTTTTTGCCATATATAACAAAATTTCAAACAACTATCATATTGATTTATTACTTAAAACGATTTTCAATGTATATTGCTTCCGATTTTTTTTTATCACAATTTTAGTATAAACGAGAACGGAAAAAGAAATATAAAAATATGATCGTTTGTTCAAATATTTCAAATTGTCATATATGAGATATTTCTATGTATGTGTGTGCAAAAACTTTTAGGATAATCTATTTTCACTACTTTTAAAGCTATAAAATATACTTGTTATAAAAGTAATAAATTTTAAATTAAAGGTGGACACAAAAAATACAAAAAAAAAAAGGTTATATACTTTAAAAAATAAATAACATATATACAATAGTAATATTTCTCATTTCTATTTAGGTTTCAAAAACATAATTTAGATAAAAATAAATTCTTTCTTAGTTTATTTATATCATTCACTGCATCATAAACTTATTTAATTATCTTACTCCAATATGTAATAATAATTTGCACTTACATTTACTCATAACGTCTAAAATGAAATTTATTATTAACGCTATGTTATAAAGTTCATAATGCATTACTTTAATTTTCAAATTATACTACAACGCAATTACAATGATTAAGTTTAGATATGCAAAATCAAAATTTGGTTGTAAAAAATATTTTCCATCTCTAAAAATAAATTCAAGTTTATTTTTTCTTTATTATATTTTTCAAATAAATTTCAAACTATACATAATTTTTACAATACTAAAAAGATAAATTTAATGATTTATGAAGGTAGTGTAGCGTAGTGTATACTCTATACGCATAGAAACAAATCACTTTATATTATATTTTCTTGTTTCTAGATTTTTCCTGTCTCGAAAAAAAATATATTAAATTTTCTTTAAAAAATATTGTATTAAATGTTCATAGTTTCCTTATTTATAACAATATATTAAATTTTGACTATAAAAATACCTTTTTCTTTGTACTTTCACTACTTAAAGATATAAACATTAAACATTGAGATTATCTCAAGCATATCAGTCTTAAAGTGGATTATTGTTCCTTAAATTTTCGATGAAAAATATCGTATTTGACGTCAGAAGTTCTTTGAAACTCGTATGAGAAAAAAAAAAAAAAAAAAAAGAAAAAAAAAAAGTTAAGATAAAAATTCTTATGTTTTCATTGAAACGAAAGTCCTAGACTTGCTTAAATTTTTTTATTGGTCAAAAGAGAAAAAAGAGGACAAAAAATTGTATAGCAATTTTTGCCAAGTTTTCAGCTCAATAAGCAAGCAAATTCTTTTACATTTGTACCGCTGCACAATATGCCTCTGAATATCTTTTTGGCAATTGAAAATAAACTTATCGATGTATAAAATTCATAAATATCGATTACGTATTTTTTTTATTTTAAAAATAAAATGCTTATTAAAAATTCTACATTCTTTTAAAAAATCATTGTACTTTTTATCTTAAACTTCTCACTTTGTAAGCTGCTACTTTGTAGTACTGAAATTTTTTATGAATCTTTGAACTGTAATTATTATACTCAAATATATAGAACTAAAGGAATAATTATTATCAATTCAAATTACTTCATTTTACTGCAGAACCACTGTAAAGTTATATAATTTAATGTTATATAATATAAAATCATGACTATTTAATATAGGTATATTTTAAGTAAAAAAATAAAATAAGGTACTTTGTATGCGTAAGAAGTTCTACACCTTTCGATTTACCTTGAGTCCTTTGCGATCGTGATTTGTTTCGTTCAAAATCATATAGCTTAAGTTTAAGTCCACATCTTCTTCAAATCTTGAATCCTTTAAACTAGCAAAAATTTTTTTTTTTTTTGAAAGAGAGAGAGAGAGAGAGAGAGAGAGAGAGAGAGAGTAGAAAAAAGATACTGAAATATCACATAGATTGTATAGAGGGTCTTAGACATCGATTAATCTTCTTAGAAAAACTCAATTTAACTTTTTTTTATTTATAAAAATTTAAGTCTTAAGAACAAGGAAAATCAAAATTTTATTTAAGAGCATTATTATTATTTTTAAAGAATATCACGTTTTAAAAAAGACATCAAAAAATATTTTCGTTTTTTTTTTTTTTTTTTTTTTTTATGAACATATTTTTATGACATAAAACCTCATTTTGGAAGAGTTTTATATCTTCATAAAAAATAAAAAGAGTTAAGTCTAAAACATAATTTTATAATAATGATAATAAAAATAATAAAATGTTTAAAGTTACATATATGAAGGTCGGTGTTATGTTAAATTGTTAAGTTTACTTAACATTTAGCTTTTAAAACGTTCCAAATAAAATAAATACAATTTTTTATTGGTAATATTTATTGTAAGGCAAAATAATATTATTCTGAATAAAAATTGAGTTTGACAGTAAAACTTCTTTTTTTTTTATTGCAGAGAAACAATAGCTACCGAAATGAATGAATAAATTGCAATTTTAGTGATGCATTTCAGTCTATAGTTGTGCATAATAATAAATAATAATAATAATAATAAAATAAATGTATATTTATTTTTGTTCATGTATGCACATTTTGGTTACATAAAGTTTGGTTATGTAAACTGTATACAGTTTGGAATACATTTTTTATATATATCACATGCGTCACATGGCCTTAAATTAATGCAATATATGTATGTGATACACAAAAAATGTTTTCGATGCACATTTTTTTATAGTTTTTTTTTTATACATCACATTCATTGATGTATGCATCTGCCTACCAATGGTCAAGAAGTACATATACCCCTTTGTCACTACCCAACTTTGTGGCTATTTAGCTTGCGGACTAATTTGATATTGTTTGAGACTTACGTCTTGTAGCCCCCTTTTGGGAATTATTTCCTCTCCTGGGCGTGGGGGTATACACTACTCCGGGAGATCCATAGATCCTGATGTCCAATAATTGAGAAATTATAGGCGAAGTAGTTCTTGTCCTACCAAACCAATACCTCGTCTGCCTTGCGTCTGTAAACACGAGCTAGGTTAATGAACTCTCAGATCTTAGTCTTAAGTCCACCCCCAGACGTGGTACCTCTCCTGGGTGGGGACGGACGCAACTACGGGTCCCTGGAACTGAAAATTATCGCTTGACTCGGGGCCCTTAGTATTATTAATGTTGTAGAGTAGATAATATCAGTAAATTTCTGTAAAAACAAATAATAATTCAAAACTCTATATTATATGAACAAGAAAATGTCACGTATGAAATGTCTATTTCAATTTATTTGAACTTTATCATAATACAATTATTCGACACCACAATATCCAATTATAGAATACAAGAGTCTATATTATCCAAATAGCTATAGATTATATCACGATATTTAATACTCAATTTATAATGCTATTTTATATCCTGTTTTTCCCTCTATTTTATTATTACTATTATTTAGTTTTTTTTTATCAAAAAACCTTAGATAAGTAAGCTCAAATGCATATAAAAGTTTGAAAACGAGGGTAATCATGTCATTTTAAAGTTTATTACATGGAAAAAGTTAATTTACAAGAATGTTTATTTAATAGTATATTTTATGTAGTTGTGAAATTACACCTGGTGCCTTTGGATGCTTACTACCGCCTTGGGGGTAGTTAAGAATTTGTATTATGTTACCATTATTTGCCTATTTACTTTGCTTGTTATATACGGTGATAGATTTGTTTGTAAATATTTTACTAACGTTTGTCAATATCTAACCTATATACAACAACTGTATAAGTACGTATTACATGATATTTGAACAAGGGCATAATATCTAATTACATTTGAAGTAAATTTACAATATCTACAAGTCAATTTTTAAGAGTTTACATTAAGGAATTTGTTTTATGTACTTAAAGAAAAGAGAGAATAATTTGTAATCAATTCTATAATAATAATAATAAATTATTTTTATTAGAGTCCAAAAAAAAGGTACAAACTCACTTACATTGGTCCTCTGACTTTTATTTAAACAATATGCAATATAGTCAGAGTATTTTTTCATTGCATCTAAATGTATTACACGTAATTAGAAAATAAAAATCACAATAAATATCTTTCAAAAGTAATATTTAATATACTTAAAATATATAATTAGAGAGAAATGAGAAATTATATTATTCATAAAATATTAATATCATTTGTTATAATTCTTTCCTATTTTTTTCTCTTTTTTTTAGGTACTTATTGAAATATTCAGCATAGCAATTATAACAATATTTTAATCTTTTATACATTTTTTAATTATAAATTATCTTTAAGTTTGCAATTTTTCAATAGAAAACAGTGATAGTTTAGCAATTCAATGTATCAATGTATTATATCACGTATATGAATTAGTTTACATGAACGTTTCCGATGCAAAAGCATACACCTGACACCGGCCGCAAGTAAAATAGTTAATCAATAAATAAAGTATTTATTTGATATATAGGTATTATATACAAGAAAACAATAATAAAAACTTATGGTTGCTCAATGCAGTAATATTAATATATATAACAAAATAATTTGTGCTGTATTGTATAGTGATTATACATGGCATAATAGTTAAGATCTACAGCATCATTACTTATGTTATTACAAAATTACAACATTTGTGCTCTAGAGTATAGTAATTCTAATTATTCAATGCAGCATGTTTTTTCAGTGTAATATAAACAGTATAAGCATAATATGGTTTATGTTACATAATATTTTGGTTTTACTTTCATAAAAAGTTGCATGTTTTTGTATATTATTATATACGTGATTGGCATATTTATGGATGTACGTATTTTACAAAATTAGGTACTATTGTTATAATAATAAATAATATCTATACATATTCAAAAATATTGTTGCATGAATAATATTATACTCAATTATATTGTATAATGTAGTAAAGTTATAATTGTGTTATCAAAAATTATAAATCATGCATTTTAAATACATCTCTAATTTTGCAAGTAAATAATTTAAATCAACATTATACTTTTATAATAACTTTCATTACTCTTAAGACCTGTTCACACTGACGCTTAAAGGAGCCGTCCAGACCATGCAACATGCCTTTTTAAAAAAGCATTTTCAAAAATACAATTATTTTGTCCAAGAACGCTCTAAACGTATAATCAAAATTTCAGCTTATGCAACCCGTGTAACTTTTTCTATTGAAAGTGACGTCAGAAATGTTCAAAATTTGCCTACTTTACAACTTTTTCGCGCTCTTTTACGGGGCTAGATTTGAGTAATAGTAAAAATTAAATATGCTTTTGGATGTCCCATTTTGTGTTTAATTAATTAAAAGGGCATGTTGTTAAGCCTGGACGGTCACTTAAAATTCACATAACTTTCATGTAAAAATCCAAATTACATTGATTATTGTATCTTCAAGTAAGGGTTATTTGAGTTTACACGTCATTGTGCTTAGGCTTTTAAACACAATATACATTATTATAGGCCAATAAAGTTTCTTACATCTTATATGATGAAATATTTATAACATAAAAATGAGAAATAAAATGTTATATTATCTTTATGGGAATTACACTTGATGGGAATTAAAAAAATAGCATTAGTTTGTCTCAAAACCCAACAGTAGCCCCGTAGCAGTGATCAGAAAATTCAATTTATGCAACCCACACAACATTTTCATACTAGTTTTTGCATGTTTCTGACGTCAGAAACATGAATATTCACGCAATTTGCATACTTTACAGCTTTTTCACGCTCTCTTGTGGGGCTACATTAACATTCTGGTAAAAATTGTCATCAGTTTTGAAAATCCCATTTTGTGTTTATTCATTAAAAAGCACATGTTGTTTTATGTGGCCTATGGCTTTAAGATAGTTTTCTTTAGACCGGAATGATAATACAATGGAGTTTCCATTTATAGAGGCACATTGTTTCTGTAGCAAGAGACACTCATAGAGACTACAATTATGGTATGCTCTCTTTGTAACAAAAAAAAATTCTTTAACTTCAGTGACTACGTTTTTATTAAAATACATTACCAAAGATAAAGTTTTATAATTCGAATAACTGTAATGAAAACACATATACAGCACATGATTAACTTTAAAATACACATAATAATTCCTTCCTTTAATTAGGTAATTACATCTATGTTACTATTTTTATATTTAATGAATAGTTGAATTGAAAATAAAAACTATTCATTTTATGAACACAGCGTTGTTGAACAGATTGATAAAACAAATTTTAACTTGCTATCACAAAAGAAAATAATTTACTTATGAATGAAAACTTAAATAAAAAAGTTTTTATTTCATTTATTCAAATTGATATACGTAATACTTTAACTTCTTTATTTTTATTTCTTTGGGCATTTTTCCCATTTATAATAAAATATATATTAATTAAGATTTTAATATCTTCATCATTATTTAAATATTTAAGAATAGCATCTTAATAAGTAAGCTACATTATATTTATCTTATTTTTGCTCAGAAAAAGAAATAGTGTCTTTGGCTTAAAAGTTTCATATTATTTTTTTCCTTTTGAACAAATTTAAAAGGCATGAATTATATTAACTAATTATAAAAAAGTAAGACAAATTCTAGTTTAAATTTTTTTAATTGAAAGTTATACGTTTCTGCAGCATAGTAGTTAAAGGAATAGCCTAGAAGAAAACATAATCATTTATACCACAAAACAATTGATGGGACTTACATAAATAACTTTAGTTTGTCTCAAAACCCAACTGTAGCTCAATTCAATTTCAAAAGATTTTATTTTCGTAGCAGTGATCAGAAAATTTCGATTTATGCAACCCGCGCAAATTTTTTTTACTAATTTTTGCATGTTTCTGACTTCAGAAACATGAATAGTCACGCAAATGGCATACTGTACAGTATTTTCACGCTTCTCGAGGGGCTACATTAACATTCTGGTAAAATTGTCATCAGTTTTGAAGATCCCATTTCGTGTTTTATTCTTTAAAAGGCACATGTTGTTTTATGTGGTCTATGGCTTTAAGCATTACAATATTGTGCATCAGAGGGATTTTGCAGGGGATCTTTATTTCTGTTGCGTTGAGAAGTAACTTTGCTGTACTGTACAACATAATTAAACCGGAATTACTCTCCAGTCTCAATTCTCCATGTACACAAACATAAATAATCATTTAACTTGTTCTTTGATGATCAAGCAAGTAGAAATGAACTTGAATTCAACACACTTTTTATGAACTACATTTAAAAAAAATCAGTGCTGCTAATTTTTTTTTATAATTCATCAATGGACTTATATGCATGGATTTATAAACTTATTACTTTCTTTAATTAAAATATTTAAAAGTATGGATCCATGACCTTTTTTTTACTACGTAAATATTAAAAAAAAACTTAACATTTATTATATGAAGCATTTTATTAAACTACATAATGCTTTAACTTTTTCAAACCACCTAACACTTCTATATTTTCACAAAGTAAAATTTTATAAAATTTAATATTATAAAATTTACACATGAGTATAATATATACGTATAAATAATGTGTGAGAAAATTTGAATGGACAGAAACATGGTAAAATATAGTTTATAAAATGGACACCTTATATCATATAGCTGAGAACGTGATCCCAAAGTGGTACTTATAAGAACATGTCTGCTCAAGTATTATACGTAACAACTTTACGCATCACGTGAATAATTTATATCTAACCTCTCTCTCTCTCTCTCTCTCTCTCTC
Organism: Ecdyonurus torrentis; assembly: GCA_949318235.1. Taxonomy (NCBI): domain Eukaryota; kingdom Metazoa; phylum Arthropoda; class Insecta; order Ephemeroptera; family Heptageniidae; genus Ecdyonurus; species Ecdyonurus torrentis. The sequence goes on along the minus strand of OX439132.1, from coordinate 25,779,117 downwards.
TCTCTCTCTCTCTCTCTCTCTCTCTCTCTCTCTCTCTCTCTCTCTCTCTCTCTCTCTCTCTCTCTCTCTCTCTCTCTCTCTCTCTCTCTCTCTCTCTCTCTCTCTCTCGTCCTCTAGCTACAGAATATAATATAGAACTAAGCTGCATTAATGCACTAATATCATTAATACTGCAATGGTATTATCATACACATAATGCAATATTATCATCCTATGATGTAGGATCATTCAATTGTTAATTATATATTACTAAATAGGAATACGTCAATTACTCATGCAAAATATGTTATATAATAATATTAATAATAGCATTATTAAAAGTTCCATGCTATTAGAAAGTACTATACAATAGAGTACTTATATATGTATTTATGTTACATACATTATAATATGTTGGTATAATTCGCAGAATTACAATTTTTATTATATCTCTCTATTTTCTTTTCTCAAACTCTCTCTCTCTCTCTCTCTCTCTCTCTCTCTCTCTCTCTCTCTCTCTCTCTCTCTCTCTCTCTTTCTCTCTCTCTCTTTCTCTCTCTCTGTTTACTTTTATGTTTAATGAAAAGTGTAATTCTTATGTTCATTTCATACACAGTGTTTTGTGAGTCTAATTTGCGGCTTACAAAAATGGGTATAGTTTTTGTTGTTTTTGTTTTACTGGTTGTATATTGTTCGTTATGGGTTCCTTATGTACGAAAAAGATGAATTTCTTTATACAAAAATAAACAAAGGAAATGTAGCATCAATATACAATGTATGTATATCAATTTATATTACATTCAAACCAATTTGAAAAGATTATTTTAAATATTTATCCGTAAATTGGATAATTTTATATTTATTTCATATTTTAAACACACCTTCACGTAACAAAAATATTACAAAAAATTAAGCTTGGATTATATTAAAAAAAATTTGATATTGTTTTGATTAAATCTAGATCCTAAAATATTAAATATTTTAATAATCTTTAATATTATATACAACACTTTTAATTATTTAAAAATAAATCACTTTGTCATGTTCAAAGTCTATTAATTTAAAATATGTTACTTTTCAATCACAGACACACAGTTTTTTATATTTAATTAAAAATATATATATATTGAGCTGTAAAAAGAATTAATTGGTTTTTCAAATTTGTGTTTGATTAAGTTTAATGTTTTTGTCCTCTATCCTATCAATAAATGCCAATGAAAATGTTTTGAATGACTATTAAAAAAAAAAAAAAAAAAAAAGTTATATTTTATAGGAACTGATGGTAACTTTAATTTAGTCTCTCACTATAAAATCCATTTCGCCTACATTACACAAACAAATACTGTGACTTTATATGCTTGTGATCAGCAGCGAAAAAAATAGCATTTTTTTTTTTTAGTTAATATTGTAAATAATAATTGAAAGTGATTTTATATATAAAATATTATAAATCAATGTTATAACAACAACACTGTTTTTATTTTTATTTTTTTAAGCAGTTGCTTTGACATTTTAAAAAGCATTTTTTTTTTTTTTTTTTTTTTTTTTTTTGCTTTTTGAAATTAAATGGTTTCAAAAGCTAAAGTACAAACACACACACACACAAACAAAAACACTAAAAAAAACACACCTATTTTTCAGATATCATTTATGTTATAAAATTTACATTCATATTTTAGAAACTGTGTATTTCATTTGTTGAATATCTTCATTGGTTATTCGTCATCACTCGTCACCAAAAGTAAGAGGGGAAAAAAGTCTTAAATTTTGTTGAAAGAAAATTCATTTTTTAATTTGTTCCCAACAAATTCATACGTCATATATTATTCAATTTCTTTGAATAATATAATATGTTTTATAACCATGTTATATATGCTCACACTAATTATTGCTATTAAATTGAAGAAAAAAACAATAAGAAAAAACTTCTACCAGTAAATACTCATTATGAATTCTAATAAGCTGCATGTAAAAATGTAATTTAAAAATGATAAAAAATTAATATAATGTATTTTTCTTTTGTTCTAGGTAAGATGAAATGAGAGGGAAAAAACATGACTATCTTTGTAATGGGTAATGTATTATTTAAACTATAAGTTAAAAAAAAAAAAAAAAAAAAAAAAAAAAAACATAAGATGCATGTAAGTAGGATTATAAACGTAAAGTTTCAAAGTTTTAGTGTTGATGTTGTAAAGCTATGTAAAAACTTACAAATGTAGTATATACATGAAAAAAAATTCTGTCTTATTATTTTTGTTTATAAAAACCATTTTGTTGTGGTGGGTATCGACTTTCATGTTTCAAAAAGAGTAAAAAATATATTATGTAGGCGTCAGTATTATAAAAATATATATTTATAATACATTTATTTTATAAACTTTAATAATGTCATAATGTTATATATAAATTATATTTTTACGTTAATCATTTTAAATATAATTGAAATGAAAACACAACAGTTAAATAATACTTTTGTATAAAGATTAAAAATATTTTAAATAAACTACCTGATGAAAATACCTTTTCATAAAAAAAAAACACATTTTTAATCTAACAGAGTTTTTGGGTGTGTACCGTGTGCATATATTTATATTTGTGTTTGTTTATATTTAATGTAACTTTGTAAGTTTATATAATATATAAAGAGAACAATTTCACTACCCACAAGAATATACATACAACACTTTTTCTTGTACTCTGACATACTTGCAAGTATTTCTTAAGGGAAAAAAAAAAAAAAAAAAAAAAGGCTCAGCAGCTTGAACCTTCATAAATTTTTCATGTAGTATTGAGCTCTACAATGACAACTTCACAAAATACATTTGGTTTTTTTCATGCATTATTATGCTAGTGACATTTTCACTTAAAAACTTTTATCTTTTTAGACAAGAATTAAAGAATAATTTAGAAATAGGTTTAATTTTATATTGAACGTACAGAAACGTTGATGTCAATTTTTTACTTTCTCTATGACAGTACAATATATGTACATGCTAACCTTAAGGACGTACTGTACTTGGAACTTCTATAAGACGAGACTAAAATGTTATATCTCAGTGTTTGATAATATAAAAGCTTGAGTGAATACTTGAATTTCAGTATTTTAGAACTCTCATAAATGTCATGGAACGTGGATAGTCATTGGAATGACAGTGATTGACACTGTATAATAAGCATCATGTTCAATTTGGGTGTATACAGTGTATGGTTCATCTTGGTATCAAACTTTTATTTTTAGCCACATGAAAAGTTTTTAAAGTGAAGGAAAAAATCTTGAGTTGGCAAAATATTAAGCATAATAATAATATTTTAAAACACTAAAATAAATAATAATATCTAAGATATTAGAAAATATATACGATGAATATATTTTAAGTATATTTGCATGCTATATTTCGATTCTATTTTAGCAACGATAGTGACTTATTGTTTGTTGATCAGTTATAATTCTATACATTATAGGAACTTAAAGCTATAGACCACATATGCTTTTTATGAATAAACATGAAATGGGATCTGAAAAACTGATGACAATTTTTTCAAGAATGTTAATGTAACCCTACGAGACAACGTTAAAATACTGTAAAGTATGTAATTTGTGTGACTATTCATGTTTTTGACGTCAGAAATATGCAAAAATTAGTAAAAAAATGATATACGGGTTTCATAAATCGAATTTTTTTGATTAGTTGGTTTTTGAGACAAACTAAAGTTATTTATGTAAGTCCCATCAAGTGTTTTGTAATATAAAAAAATGCTTATGTTTTCTTCTGGTCTATTCCTTTAAGTTTCTTATTGAATGCTTCAATTTTAATATCGATTATATCAAGGCTCTTGCTTTAAAGATAACAGTTTGAAAATTAATGAGCAAGTATTTCCATGAAATAATCCTTCACGTTTTTTCTTTAGTGTTTCTGTGTGAAATATCTTGCAAAATTTTACATTCTTTGATATTATAGTTTCAATTTTAAGTGACAAAATGTAAATTCTTTTAACATAATCTTCTATATATATATATATATATATATATATATATATATATATATATATATATATATATATATATATATATATACACATATACACACACACATTTGAAATAGGATAAAAAGGGAAAATATATAAGATAAAAGTATGGATCAAGAGAGTCTGAATTTTTTTTTTTTTTTTTTTTTGCTTGCTAAAAAAATTCTGAATTTTTAAACAAAGTCTGTCTGCTTATACCATATACCTTCATCTCTCTCTCTCTCTCTCTCTCTCTCTCTCTCTCTCTCTCTCTCTCTCTCTCTCTCTCTCTCTCTCTCTCTCTCTCTCTCCCTCTATCTCTCTATCCACAGAAAATCTTACTTTTTCCCTGCTTTAGGCACTCTTTATTCTTGTTCAATATCAGTCAAGCTTTTATACACTTTAACAAAATACTATTTCTCTCGTTTCGTATTATTTCTTTACTTCTTAAATTCGATAAAATACACATGCTGTACGTCAAAAATATATATTTCAAATATTTTATAATAGAAGGCTATATCATGGTTTGTTACATTTGCTTTATTTGCTAGATTGTCTCTTAAAATTTTGATACCTTTTGGAAAAATAATCAATTATCTCTAAATTCTTTAGTATTTGGTTTACAATACTAGTTATGTTTTCTCATGATTGTATATGAAATATAGTGAATATAAATCACTTAATTACAGTAAAAGTGTAGAAAATTGTAAAAATACAGCAAGAAATAATAATAATAATAATAAAAAAACTCACAACTTTTTGAAAGTTACTGAAAAAATAAGAGCGAAATTATGAGTATTTATGATTAAAAAAAGGTAAAAAAAATCATAAAGAATCTAGAATAATATACTATTCTTAATTTTTAAATAACAAGAAATAAATGCGAAAATAGAACTAAATTCGAATGATGAAAATAGAAAATAACATTTATGAAGTTAAGCTTGTGAATATTAAGAAAAAAAAAGTACCAAACTGGATTTGACAATAAAAATCCTAAATTTTGTTACCTGAACTATAAAAAGTTACATGTAAAATTTATGAATCCTGTGGTAGTAAAATATATATATATATATATATATATATATATATATATATATATGTATATATATATATATATATATATATATATATATATATATATATATATATATATATTATGTTATTGTTATAAAATATTGGGTGTAATAAAAATTTCAGTCTAGATATCAAATACGTTTAAATCAAATTTAAGTATCTACAATATATTTTACAAATAATATATAAATATATAAAAAAAAATGTATAGTATATAATATAATTTATTATAAAATATAGTAGCTTTAATATTAATGATATTGTATCATTTTATAAAATACTATTTTATTATGAAGACTAATTTACATAATAAATTTAATTACTACAGTGAAATTTATACGTATGTAAAAGTTGAAATTTAAAAACCTAACTATATATATATATATATTAAAATAAAAGGGTATGTTATATAATATATATATACACGGCACATACATATATAGAACTAATAACTATAGAAAGCAATCAAGCGTTTTAAAAGTTAAACTTGTTTAATAAAAGTTCCGTATTTAAACAATGCTTGACCAACATCTATCTAGCTTACAAATTATATTAATTTATATTAAACTAATTATACGTATATACTATAGCATGCATGTAAAGTATTAAATTGCAATTTGTATTTTAAACTTCGAGTTCAATGTTCGTTTTTAATTAAGAATAAATGTGATAGAGTTGTTTTATTGATATGTATATATATATACATATAGAATTGCTTGTATATTTTTTTTATAATGAATAGAACTTCGTATTAGAATATTCATACCATGTATTAATAAAATTGATATTCAACAGTACTTCTAGTTCTAAGTATGTTTTATGTATGGTAAATTATCTCTCTCGTTAATTTTTTTTCTTTTTGTAATACGTTTAATATGATGACTAGTTAAAATGAATACAAACAAAAATAAATACGTTATAATTATAATAGCCATTTATTATTATTTATTTATAATAGCAACATGATTAATGCTATATTGTAAAGTAACAATGGTACATAATATCACATATTTATATTCTTTATTGTGAAGCATGGTTCTTTGTGTAATTCTAATTTAACAACAGTTATACTGCATAACTTAAATGTAGTATAAATTACGTACTTCTTTCGCGTACGTAGGTATTAACATATAATAGAAAAAATTCTTTCATTTTATGTATGAAATACTTCCATTACTTTTTTTTCTTCTTTTTTTTCTTCAATTTATATCGTTCTTGCACTTTTTGCACCTACACTGATTTTTGTAACGCTCAATTTATTTTGAGTACTTCATATACATTCAGTATATTACTATGTATAAATGATAGTTAAGAAATCATTAAACACATGACCAACTTAAATATGATGCTTTCAGTATAATAATCATATCTAAAAAAATAAATAAAAGATGAAAATTAATCTTATAACCTAAATATTAATGTGTTAAAATGTAATATTGATGTATTTGAATTAATTGAAAACTTAATAAACATCTTTATTGAAATGAAAAAAAAGTAGAAGCAGTAAAAACTTGAAAATGCTGATTGATGATAGGTAAGCAGTAAATATCATAATACATTATTTAACCAATCATATCTTGACTAATAATATTATATATTTTATATAATTTGAAAAGTTTTAAAATACAATGTAAAGATATGGATCAATGCTAATGTAAATTAAATTACCTTTTTTTTATTGTTTGAAAATGTGAGATTACTTGAGATAGAAAAATGACACTTTATAAAACTTTCTTGACATTAATTTACATTTTTTTTAAGGAAAAATGTTTTTAAAATTTATACATTAAGCTTTTTTTTTTCTTTATAAATTATCTAGTAGTGAACTAGACTTTATAAAACTTGAAGTAAAATCAGTACAATATTTTTTTTTCTTCTTTTTATGTTTTTAATTTTTTTTTCTGCATGAAATTATTTTTTCTTTGAGTTTCAAAGTATATAAAAAAATGTAGTTGAGAATAGGTTCTCTTTGTAAACATACATAAAGTCATTACCTCGCGCCTCGTTCTCTACACTTTAGCACTTTTATTAAGCCTTTTAGCTTCTCGTACACTGGTTGAAAATATCTAATAATAACTACCTGTACTATACAATTTTATATAATAACAGTCTAATTTTTTTATCATCATTTTTTTTAATAACTATTTTTTTTAGTGCTATTTTTTTTTTCTAAATTGAACTTCTTTTTAATTTTATGTTTATAACTGATTCTTCTATTTATTCTTTTATTAGACAAGGGTATAGTTTAAAGAAATAGACCAGAAAGAAAACATAAGCATTTATATCACAAAACACTTGATGGGACTTACATAAATAACTTTAGTTTATCTCATAACCTAACTGTAGCTCCGAAGCAGTGATCAGAAAATTTCAATTTATGCAACCCTCACAACATTTTTGTCTAATTTTTGCATGTTTCTGAAATTGAACGTCAGAAACATGAATAGTCACGCAAATCTCTCTCTCAATTTTGCTGAAAAAGTTGTAGAAGTTTAGCTTCAAGTAAAAGAGGAGTGTGGAAAAGATTTTTTTTTGTTTTTGTTTTGAAGATTGAATTTAAAATTTGATTCTCGGAATTTTATTTATTTTCACAACCTAAAAAGATCCAATTTTGTTATTATAATTTTTCTATTAAAAAAAAAAAAAAAAAAAAGAAAAAAAAAAAAAAGAAGTTATTTCAAGAGATAATCTTTATTTTTTTCTTTTTGAAAATTGAAACTCAAAAATTTCTTACCAACTCTTGAAATTAGCATAATATTATATCTTTGATGTTGCAATGATTAATCCTATTTTAAAAGTTTTTTTACTTCTTGATATACTTATAATTTTTTCTTATAGCCGCTATATTAAACTCATGTAAAGCCTCTTCAGTCCCAATATACAATGAGTTGTACATCAAAAAAAGTGACAAAAAATCTTTAAACCATCGAAAAAAATAGAAAAAATAGAGATAAAAATATGAAAATTGTGCCAGAAAAAAGACAGTAAAATTTCGCGTTTTTTAGAGCTATTTGTCCGTGAAAGTAAGAAAAAGCAAAAAAAAATTTTTTTTTCGACAAAAGAGGCATATTTTTGTCATTCTGAGAGCCGCACAAAAACGTGGTTAAAATTTACGACAATGAAATATTGTTTAAAAGGGTCTGGGACTGAAGAGGATAGATACCTAATTACAACCCAACTATAATTTCGTATTTAAATTTTTTTCCCCCTTAAGAAAATGCTCTACAAGACTTTGAAATTCGAGTCAAATTAAGTGACAACCGGTTTCTGTGAATAAATGCATGGTAATTAGATCAGGTAGTGATAAGACAGCTTTCATGGCTTAATGATAGAGCAATGGAGCGCATGATACCCAAAGGTCTAGGGTTCAAAACCTGGTGGAGTCTTTCTTTTCACTTTGAGTTTTATTTTACTTTATTTACATATCAAATAAATTCTATATTTAAAATATATTAAATATGTTTATAAATAGTGTAGAGAGAGAGAGAGAGAGAGAGAGAGAGAGAGAGAGAGAAACAGTTTACGATATAAAATATTGTTTTTCTGTAGGGTAATTTTTTGACATTGTCAACATGTAATGTTTCCCACGAAGCTACCTCGAGCTAAATAACAAAATATTGTTTATTTGAACGTGAGATCAAAACTGAAAATTACCCCTTCCCCTTCTCTTACTCCTTGTATTAAAACAAAAACCCACGCAATATTCTCGTTAAGCAAAATATATAACACATAATTTTTCAGTATAATATCAATATAATATACATGTCACAAACCTTTCTAATCGTTTATTATATTGTATATTTTTTTATACACTGACACTAGATTACGCAAAACAAAATTATATAGAGCTTTTAATGGAGCATGATAAAATATTAATATTTTAATACTGTATAAGTAAAAAAAAAAAAAAAAAAAAAAAAAAAAATCGAATTAAGGTATAGCATATTAGTTTTAATTACAGTAATATATAGGTTTCAGATATTGTTGTATTTGATTAATTTTATCACGCGTTTGCATGACTATACACCTGTGATTTTCACCTTAAGAGTAACAAATTTAAATGGGTTAATTTTTTGTTTTAGAAAGAAGTATTGTTTAAGAATTAACGCTGAAAGAAATAAAACTTGCTATAGATTTTTTTTTCAGCGTAAGAAATCCACATGTATGAGTGTATAATACTACCTTTTGTAGTCTTTAATAAAAGCTATGTGTTATTATTTATAAACAGTATTATTTTTTTGTAAAGAAATTTCCATTGTTATTAATTTATTATCTAATCAACTGTATAGAATTTATTTGATATACTGCATGATGACAAACAACAAAAAACCACGTACGTTTTATTCTATTGTTTCCATTGTTCTATTGTTCTATGTTGCAGTTAAAAAAAAAAAAAAAGACCTCATGAGTTTTATTACAAAGTAAACTTTATAATGCAGTTTTATCTCCTTTATTTATACTACATTCGAATATATAAAATTAAAATATTTTAAATCAAAGATAAGGGTTTTCAAGTATTAATGTGAGCTTACAATAAAATACTCTAACCTCGTTGTCCAATTATTAAAATATATTTGTCTGCACTTTTATCCAAGGCTTTTATAAGTTATAATAATTATTTATAAAATTGTTTAATAAGAAAATTACTTTATTTATTTCTTTATTTTCTCTATAGCATTTGTAAATAACAAGTTGAGTTTATAACTTTACTTATCTATAAGTGTTATTATGGTAATTTTTATTTTTTTGCGTGTTCTATAACCATTTTTAAACTTTGGCTCTGTATCTGAAATTTTATTTTGTATGTATATAATATTAAAAATAGTAATTTTATATTTAAATGGTATAGTAACATGAACTTTAGATCGCACTTACTTTGAGTTTAATGACTTATATAATATTAATGTATTAAAATAATAAAAAATAAATAAAAAAAAAATGCAAACAAACAAACCATATTTTTGTTATTCTAAAAATATTTATTTAAAACTTACATTTTTTTACAATCAAAATAACAAGTTGTGCTCCTTTATAATTGCTTGCTTTTTTACATAGTTATATGGGAAATACAGTATCTTTAAAAAATATATTAATTAGTAGCCGTTTTGTAAAACAAATGAAAGAAAAATATTGTAATAGTAGTAAAATAAAAAAACAAAAACAATGAATTTAGATATGAAATGTGATAAATTATGTTAATTACAAAGATTTTTTTTAGCTTAATTTCCGTGTTTTGAAAATGCCTTGAGGATAAATGTTGAGTTAATTATATATCATCAATTCTTTTTTGTCTTTTTTGTCTTTTTTGTCTTTTTTTTTTTTTTTTTTTTTTTTTTGAAATTTGAGAACTTTAAAAATCTGGAACTTTTGATATGCAAAATTATGTAAAATACTTATTTTCAAAGTGAGCTGCAGTGAAAAACAAAAGAGTAACTTGAAACTGCATAATAATGATGAGATTGATTTTCAATTGTGATGATTGCATCAGCAATGCATTGTAATGACGTATGTTAGTACAAAATGACTATAATTAAATAATAATAACAATACTTCATTGTCAGGGGAATTACAATAATTAACAGTAAAAATACTATATTTCATTACGTGGCATTTTATTTATTTGTACTTTGAAGGAATATTTAGTTCAAACATGGAATCGCGGTAATAAGTTTATTACAAAATAATAACGCAAAAAAAAAAAAAAAAAAAAAAAAGTAATAATTAAAAAGAACTTGTGAAATATGAAAAATTTAGCTTTATATTGAGATAAGTAGAACTTGAAATAGATTCGATTTTAGTTGTAGATTTGAAGCTTTTGATCATAACTGTTACAACTGTACAAAGTTGTGGAAACTTGTTAAATTGATTTTATATTGTGTTTATTTACCACAAAATATAGTATATTGAATATATTGAAATGATCCAAGCAGTTGTTATTATATTGAAAACATACTTAGAACTAGACGTACAAGTACATTGAATACAAGGCTTATATATATACACTCATAAATATAAAATTGATAAGATTCAGTAATACTTCAGTGTTTCAATTAATTTGAAAACTAATTTAATTTTTCTCATTTGTTAAAATTTTGGTGCTTCCAATTTAATATATTTTTACATCCTTTTGAATCATTTTGTGTTCGCGTCAGTGGAATTCAAATCAATTATTTAATTCTTATTAATTTCCATATATTAAAAAAAAAAAAAAAAGTATATATTTAAATGCAAAATTTAGTTCAATTTTCTCATGTGAACTTAATACCATAATACCATACAAGGTATGCAAAAATTGAAATGATTGCAAATATTTAATCTATTTTAGTTTAGTATAATATACGTATAGTCTTCATAATTTACACTTGAATGCGGATTAAAATTCTATCCATATATATTCTCAAAAATAAAACCCAATATTTATTTTACGTATCTATATAATTAATGGATTATTATTAGAATGAAGTTTATTCTCTCATTTAGATTTAAACTTATTTTATTACCTTAAATATTAAATTGAAAATTTACACATTTTGCACTATGTAGATTTTTTTGACTTATTTTGTCTTAAACATATTTTTTTTTTAATTTTTTTTTTAATTTAAATATGTTTGTTAGGGGAAAAAATCCCTTGAGTTGAAGACAGTAGTGTATAAAAGTTGTGGTAGAACTGAAAAACTAGAGACTTGAAGGAGAAGAGAGAGAGAGAGAGAGAGAGAGAGAGAATATATATATATATAAGAGACTAAAATTCCCTTTGGCCAAAGTTAATTAGAAGAGAGAAAGAGAGAAACAAAAAGGACTAAAACCAAAATTACTTGTATAAGTATAGCTGTGTGGCCAAAAGCATAATTTTCACATTTTAATTGGAAACTGCTTCTCTTTTAATAATGACTAGATGGAAAAGAAGAAATGGACTTTTTATACTAATAATATGTCAATATCATTATTGTATGGATATAATAACTGAGATGATATAACAAAATGTTAGATTAAAAAAAATATATATATATATATATAAATTGATAACTGTTAAAAATATTAATTGCTGACTATATTATAAATTTATGCTTGTTAAACAGTATAATAATGATTTCAATTTTATTGCTACTGTCAGAGAGGGAGAGAGAGAGAGAGAGAGAGAGAGAGAGAGAGAGAGAGAGAGAGAGAGAGAGAGAGAGAGACAGAGAGAGAGAGAGAGAGAGAGAGAGAGAGAGAGAGAGAGAGAGAGAGAGAGACAGAGACAGAGACAGAGAGAAGTAGAAAGAGAGACATGAGAGAAAACGAAAGAAAAAAATCTGTACTCAAATAACGGACAAAATTGAATCCGTTTATATTACCCTATAAAATGTAGAGTAAAAAAAAATCTTTTTCTTTAAGAAGAGTAAATTTACTTCTTTATGTTGTATCAAAGTTTTCTGTTTACGATTTTATACATAAGAAAATTTTATAACCCCCCCCCCCCCCCCAATCCTCTGTCGTTTTTATTCTTATATGTCCTCATATAAAATCAGATAACTTAGAGTATATCATTAACTTTTTCCGTTCAATTATCATCAAAATGAGTTAGTAAACTATAGCTTTTATAAATTTATTATTTCCTCAGTACAATTTATTACTCAACGTTGGTACATTTTTCTAGTATTTTATCGCTCTAATAATAAGTGTGGTTTCAAGTCAGCTTTTAGGAGAGTTCTGGATTTTTCAATGTGTGCACATTTTATGTCTAAATTTCATATTATGTCATACGAATGAAAAATCCTTGTATACGGCGTAGTTAGAGTTAATTATTATAATTTTTTTTAGTAAGTGCATATAATATCTACTATTGATATAAACTTCGTGGATTAAAAAAGTATTTTACAAAAATTATGATATTCAATTTTAACGTCCTTTTTTTAATATTTTGGAAACTAATCTTATGTAAGGCTCTGAGAGGATCTTGAGTAATGCATTTGTAAAGAGATTTAATTTTGTAGAAGATTTTAGAGGCTCAGTTTACGTGTACTTTGTATATTTTCTATGCAAGTTCAAATTTTAGAAGTTCATATTCCTCAATTTGAGCCTTTTTATTATTATTATTATTTTATAATCTTTTAGAAATATTTAAAGCCATAGACCACATAAAACAACATGTGCTTTTTAATGAATAAACACGAAATGAGATCTTCAAAACTAATGACAATTTTTAATAAATGTTAATGAAATAATGAGGCCCCACGAGAGAGCGTGAAAAAACTGTAAAGTATGCAATTTGCGTGAAAATTCATGTTTATGACGTCAGAAATATGCAAAAATTACTATGAAAATGTTGTGCGGGTTGCATAAATTGAAATTTCTGATCACTGTTACGGGGCTACTGTTGGGTTTTGAGACAAACTAATATTATTTATGTAAATCCCATCAAGTGTTTTGTGATATAAATGCTTATGTTTTTCTCTAGTCTATTACTTTCACAGGATTAAAACTCAACTGTCAATTATGCATATTGTATACAAATAGACGCTCTAAGTTTTATTGTCTCAGTATGGTTAACTTTCTTTCAAAACAATACATGTAATGGGTCAAAATTAAAGCACTTAAATTATCACTGAAAAACAGCATTTAAAAATATTTTATTTTTACAAAATTTTATCTGATTAATAATTGTAATACATAAGACAAAAGTCTGAAAAGTATTTTCAAAGGATATTAATGAGAGTCACGATGAACAAAGATGCCCTAGAAAGTAGTTTAGATAGCTGGTGAAAATGAGAGTATAAGAGTGTATATCCCACTTTAAAACTTCAATATTATCTTATCAGATGTGCCCATCCTATAAAGTGTCAAATGACACTCGCAATTTTTCACAAAAAAAGCGTCCTCTCCCTCTCTCTCTTTCGTTCTCTCTTATATAACATTTTATTTATTACATTTTCAACGCAAAAGGGGTAAAAGAAAATGTAGAATGTTAAACGGAATTCCATTTTAAGATACATAAAATATACTCAAATAACTCTATTTCTTTTTGAAATTTCAACATTATACTGAAACTCAAAATATAGCTAATTTGAGGTGTCATATTATTATTATTATTTTTAATGTCAAAATATTTTCTTTTGTGCCGCAATGACATAATATTTCAGATACAAAAAAAATTATAATCTATAGAAAGATTTTAGTAAAAAAATGTTTTTATGTATAAGACGTAAGTTCAGTTTTAGCTTCTAATTCGAAAGAAAAAAATCAACACTGCTTTGTTGTTGATAAAAAAAAATCGCTTTGTTAAAAAGATAATTTCAATGCTAACTCATTCTATTTATTGTTTATGAATGATTTGAAAGGGATAGGGTGAATTAATCACATAAAATATGTTAAGAATGTGAAGTTGGATTTTGATGAAGATACCCCCATCTTAAGAAACAAAACTTGACAAACTGATTATACCATTACTCTTATAGCTCCTTATACAGAAAATTTAATAAAAACTTTTAATTTAATATTTTTCTCTGTATATATTAAACTAAATATGATGAAATATAATAATTAAAATAATTTATAACATTTCATCGTCTGTCAATTATAAAACAACAAATTAAAAAATATTAATGAAAATTTCATGTATTCACTACTAATCAAAATATAATCATAAAAATTATTATTATTATTAGTAATTATTGTAATATGAATGAAATTTCTATTGAAATGCTAGGTGACTGTTTCATATTCTTTTTTCACCTTAATTTACAGTATAAAATATTGATTTTTTTTTGTAATTGTTTTGGCCCTTAAAATTGTATAGTCACCGTTGAATGTAAATTCCTTTCTCAATCTGTAGGATTGTAGGGACTTATTTTAAAATTATTGTCACCATCATAGTACATTTGTTAATTATTTGTTATTTCTCTTGCACAAAAAAGAAAAAAAATGAAAATGTCATAGAAATTATATAAATTATCAACTCATCACACTAAAGATAAAAGTAATTTCAACTCACTGGTATATATACATACATACATACCATGAAATTAGAAAAACTTATTTAATTCATATTAACTTATACACGAGTATTCATATATACATACTACAGTATATTTTATTTATAAAAACTCCAAGCAAAAGTTAAAATAATAATGAACCTCGGAATTGTTAATTAGAAAATGTCTACATGAGTATTTTTACTATTCTTATTATTCTTATATATATATATATATATATATATATATATGTGTTTGTGGAGAAAAGTATAAAATTAAACATTTAAAACAACATGCGTTAATTTTATAAGAATATACTCTAACAAATATGATACAGATTAATTTAATTATGACACAACCATATATATTATTTAAAAATAAAAATACTGACAGAGAAGAGCTTACATAGAAACATGTTAGTTAATAACAAAGATGGTAATGTTATAAAGGATAGTTATAATTGTTTAATTAGACCAAGACTGACAATTGTAATTAGATTGAGTATAAAATACAACAGTTTTTATCTTGCATCATTTCAGTCATTTCAGTAGAAACGTTATAATATCTGTACATATATAAGTAATATTCAAATGTTTGAAGAAGACTTTATATTATTAAAAATTATGTTTATTTCATTTGGAATCACTTTTTTAAGAAAAAAATTAGTTGAAATTTAGAATAGAACAATTATAATTCACAACAATAATAACTTTAATTAGATTTAAGTGTAATTTAAGGTTATGTTGAAATATATGAATATCAACGAGGCAGAAAAAAATTACATATTTAAAAAATAATAATAATAATAATTAACAGGGTAGTTAAAATCAATATTTTGGTAAAAAAAAAAGGATTAATTATTCATTTTCAATCATAGAAAAAAAAGAAGAAGAAAAATTGAAAAAGATTATTAGATTTTGTAAACCATTTATCATAATTCTAGTTATAATTCCACATTGAAAAAATGTATATTGTTAATGTATGCATCCATCAATTTAATTTGACATTTTTTTTTAAACCACAGGAGGGTAAAATTTCACGCACTGTATATTGAAATTGATAACTCAACGTTGTCACAAGACAGTTCTCATATATTTCCATCAACATTTTATTGAATCTACTCGTTGTTTTATACTAAACCAATATTAAAAAACAATTATTTTATGTTGTTTACAATCAATTTTAATTAAAAAAAAAGAAAAAAAGAATGATTAATTTTAAATATCTAAATAATGTGTATCGTTATGTATTGTATATATGTGAAAAATGTGTGAATAATTTATTAATGAATTTTTACAAGTACATATTACATTACATTCTATGAATTTTAATATTTACGTCTTTTCATAGTAAAGTGTTTTTGTAATATGATTTACGTGTACAAAAAAATTAATTGAATGTTGAAACGTAATAAAATATTTCAATGCTCTATAGTAAAGTTATGAAAATATAAAATTCAAATAAAAAGCATTTTAAATTTTTCTTTATATATGTCTTTAGTTTTGTATTTTAAACTGAATAAAAATAAAACAAAATGTAGTATCTTATTCAATTTAGAAAAGCCTGAAAATCTTTTGAATAAATATAATTCTATGTATATATAAAAAGCCTTCTTAAAATTCTGTTATAATTTTTTCATTTATAAAACAATGAATATCTCATTGAATTTTTTTGATTTTTTTTTTTAAGTTTTTAGTTGAAATATATTATAAAAAAAAGTACACGCTTTTTTGCCTTGCTGTAGAATATCCAAGAGCATCATCATCATCGTCTCTCTCTCTCTCTCTCTCTCTCTCTCTCTCTACCTTGTAATATTTCTATTGTTCACTGTGGCAAAGAGCCTAGCTCTCTTTCTCATACAATAGCTACAACATATTCAACATAAACTTCAATTTCTCAAAGTCTCATTTTCCTATAAAAATATGTAACAAAATATACCTTAAAAGCTTTCTACAATTACAAGATATGTTATTTTTGAAGAGAGGTCATGTGATATTTGGCCCTCTGCCCTTGTAATATAAAGCCAAGCCATAAGATGAGCCAAAATTAAAAGTCTAAAACTCAAACTAGTCAAAAGCTTTCAATTATTACTGTCATGAACTAAAAGTTTAGAATGTTACTTTTCATTCATATCAAATAAAGAGTGGCTTTTAAATAGTTTTCATTCTCCATGATAAGTATTTTAGAGACTCTGGACCATTTATTGATAGAAACTAACGAGTTACAAGTTTTAAAATTTTCCAGAAGAGCACAAACTTTATGATATTTTTAAACAATAATACGTAAAATATTTTCTCGTTATAAAATATATTATTTTGTATCCAGCAACAAGTTACCTAAGTTTTGTAATATTTTTAAAAGTTGTTCATAATTGTTTTTCTGTTAAGTCAACTCTAGCTAAACTTTTTGATTATATGTTGATAACAAGGCTGTTTTTATTTAGCATATCAATTCCAAAAGAACTGTAATTAGTCTAACAACTTGTGCTCACCTTAATGCCATAGACCACATGAAACAATATGTGCTTTTTACTGATTAAACACAAAATGGGATCTCCAAAACTGATGACAATTTTTACCAGAACGGAAATGTGGCCCCACAAGAGAGAGTGAAAATACTGTGAGCTATACTTTTTGCGTGACAATTCCAGTTTCTGACGTCATAAACAGGCAAAAATTTGTTTTAAAATGTTATGCGACATTTACTGCTTCGGCACTGCAGTTGGAGGTTTGAGACAAACTAATGTTCTTGTGGAAGTTCCATCAAATGTTTTTGGGATATATTTAAATACTAATGTTTTCTTCTTGTATATGCCTTTATATAAGATCAAAATATTTGTATACTTTACAGACCTTACTAACGTCTCATTTTACTAACAAAAAATATATATTTCTTTAAGAATATTTACAAAATATATGATTAATACAAACGAAACAAATAAAAACATGACAATAATTTACATAAAATATTTTATTTTGGGTGTGGGATAAACTAATGCGACACTTTTGATAGCAAACTATGATTTTATTGACTTGGCTTAAATGTAATGT
The DNA here is from genome assembly GCA_949318235.1 of Ecdyonurus torrentis. Taxonomy (NCBI): domain Eukaryota; kingdom Metazoa; phylum Arthropoda; class Insecta; order Ephemeroptera; family Heptageniidae; genus Ecdyonurus; species Ecdyonurus torrentis. The sequence goes on along the minus strand of OX439132.1, from coordinate 25,761,056 downwards.
ATTTAAAGCAGTAAAATAGCACATAAAATATTTATTACATTATATAAACAAATAACTTGGCTGAAAAACAACACATTTTTTTGTTATTATAATATTGCATTGTATTGTAATATACATATTTTTTGTTACTAATATTTTATATTTATTTATACTAAAGATTTATGTACTTTAATATCATTTTTAAATATATAACATTTTATATATTTAGTTTTGAATATAAATATTCAGTATGTAATTACTTTTTTTAAGTTGATTTATTAAAAATACCTTTTGAAACAACATGAATTTAATCGATAAAACATTTTTTTTAGGGAAAAAATATTCTAATCTAATTTAATCCTTTGGGATTATTAAATTATTGTTCTTTTTATTTTGATAAAATTAATATAATATTTTTAAAACATTATATTTATCCGAATATTCATGCTATTTTTATAAAACAGCTACGAAGTATTTTTATATCAGATTTATTAACAAGCTTTTTTTTTCATGCTAAAATTGATCTCTCTTTATTATTATTTTTTTCATTACTAATAAGTAGCTAATATAAAAAACTATAATGTATTGTACAGTACTGTACATATTTATATTATAATGAAGCTATTTGAATTTATAAAACACAAGTTTAAAATATATTACATATTACTTTTGATTTTTTAAATGTGTAATACAACTTTAAAAAAAAAAAAAAAAAAAAAAAAAAAAAAAAAAAAAAAAAAAAAAAAAACTATTTTAGTAGTACTAAAATACTTTGAGGAAGTCAAATACTTTGGAATTGCGTTTTTTTATTCTTTTTGGTTGGGGTTTTTTTTTTTTTTTTGGTTAGGTACAGAAAATGCTAAAATTGAGAACTTACAAAATGAGAGAATAAATTAATAATTAAGAAAATACGTCACAATATTTATCGCTTATGTTATATACGGTTTACGTATATTCTATAGAAACTTACAGAAGCACATTCACACTTGCTATTGAGAAAATTGGCGTGGGTTTTAATTCTCCTTATTCTTCTTCAAATTTATACAACAATGATTATGGTTTTACAGAATAAAACCCTTAAAGTAAATATCATATTACATCTTATGTTTAAATATTTATATGATCTAAAATAACATCAGTACCAGAATTTATTAACATTATATGTTATTTATTTTAAAGAGATAATCTTTAGAAATGTTTATTTGTATAAAATGTTCTGTTTATGGCAGTTAATTAAATACTTTTTTTTTTCTAACTTACGTAAACATAAGCTTTTGTCAGGTATACTAATGGAAATAATACCTTTTTTTTCCTCGTATCTTCTCATTATTTCTTGTTTTATAAATAAATTTATCACATGGGAATTTACATTTATTAAATAATATAAAATTTCATAGGAATAACATTTGTTTTATATAGTTTACATAGTCTCTCTCTCTCTCTCTCTCTCTCTCTCTCTCTCTCTCTCTCTCTCTCTCTCTCTCTCTCTCTCTCTCTCTCTCTCTCTCTCTCTCTCTCTCTCTCTCTCTCTCTCTCTCTCTCTCTCTCTCTGTTATGAAGTAAAATAAAGTAAATCACCTTGAGGCCTCATAATGAAAGAACACCAATTGCATAAAATTCATTATTATGCACTGAGAGTAGAAATAATAACAAAAAATAATTATATTATTATAATGAAAGTATATTTTTATAATTTTATTTCAACAGTACGGGTTATTTGTTATTGTATGTATTTATTCATTGTATATAAATAAATTTTATTTACTTTGAAACTAATTACAAATATAACATATATTTTCAACTTAAAGAGAAAGTTCAGGGGTTACAACATGTCCTTTTCAGTGTTAGATAATGAGATGAACTGTTCATTGACTCACATATGATGCCCCAAAGTTCTTCCGTAGCCCCATGGTAGCCCCGCAAATTTGCACTCATCCTGCGAGATATGCAACCCCCTAGAACTTTTCTATAGTAAAGCCGTAACAATGACGTAAAAGATACGGGATGAGTTGCATATCTCGCAGGATGATCACGAGTTTGCGGGACTACGGAAGGGCTTTGGGTCATCATAGGTGAGTTTATGAACAATTCTTCTTATTATCTAACATTGAAGAATCCATGTTGTAAACCCTGAACTTCCTCTTTAATAGAACAAAAATACAGTTTGTAACGAAATTGCATTGAAAATATATGTATGTTGTAATATAATAGTGTACTGGTCTATGACGGAATACTAAAATATTAAACCGCAATTTCTGAAAATTGAAAAGAGGGGGGGGGGGTAGATGTGTGCCTTCTGAATTGAATTTAGAGGGTTTAAGTTCTGATCTCTATATTTTTATCGTCCACCAACTTTTTTTCAAGGAACTGTTATATTATGAAGAGTTTAGGAAAGAAGTAGCTATGTAAATAGAAACGCTTTCAAAAAAAATTTTATATTGAAATTCATTTAAAATATCACATCTAAAAAGATTCAAGCTTATCACTTATCACTTTATGTGAAAGTAAAAAAAAAAAAAAAAAAAAAAAAAAAAAATTCAACATCCGCTTCTAATTTATTTTTAACCTTGTTAATACTTTGTTTTGTACATTTTTTTTACCAACACATAAATTATAAGACAGTGTTGATAACAATAGAGACTATAGTATACAGACTAGTCTCACGTGAATCTAGGATTAAGGGTTTAAGAAAATTAATTAACTATAAAATGTATAGTATAAAAAAGACGATTTTCCATAGATGATCATCTTTTTTTATACTATTTTTAAACTATATTTACTATAATAATATTATTATTATAATAAAACTATAAAAGAGTCTAATTTTCTTAGCTTACTTAAGCAAGTCTCTCAATACTGTGTTAAAAAAAAAAAGAAAAAAAAATCTTACGTTTAAAAAAGTTGATTGTGGAAGCAAACATTGAAGATCAAAAAACCAACGTAGAACTTAAAAGTTTTATAACATTTAAATATCTTAACAAAAAATTTGCCTACGTTAGTTTACCTATATGAATATTTTATATTCTGGGAAAAAACGTTAACTAAGCTTTAATATTTTAATAATGTGTCTTATATTATAAAGTCTAGCTTGTTGCGTTGAATTATTACATATAAAAAATGTGGCAAACAAAAATTATAAATATTAAATTTTATTATGATTTTTTTTTATTTGAAAAATTATAAAATTTTCTTAACTAGTTTTTTTATGTGAAATATATTATATATTTTGAATATTAAATTTTGTTTATTATTATTATTATCTTATAATAGAATAGATCAAATAACCTTCATTTTTATATCCAATAATTAAACATAAAAGTTGATCTTAAATTCATGAGATATAAATGAAGAAAAATTGTCCAATTCTTTTTGAAACAATGAATCATACATAGTGATCATACAAATACACGCTGTTTACATATAAATGATAAAACGAAAAATTGAAAGGAGTTTTTGTGCTATATAAAATTTAAACTCAAAGATAGGAAAATGCGCTATTTTTTGCGTTATGCCCATGCAATTTATCATACTTATGGTTTACACCCTTTTTTAATCAACAATACAAATTTCAAAATATTTTTTTTTTTAATTTTCTTCAGAAATAATTTTATTTTATAGCATTTTTTTATATAGTTTCAAAAAGAGTTCAGTTAAAAATAATTAGTAATATACTTTTTGTTTAGAGAAAAATTCTACCCATAGAGCGTGTTTAATATTGCACAATGCAAACAGTGACGGTAAACATTGAATTGCACAAGTAAAAGAAAAATGGAAAAAATAATAACAATAATAATAAAACGGTGAACATGAACCTTTATTTTTTTATATCATATAAATTAAACAACGTTAATTCAATTAATATAATTAAAGCAAAGTGGTAGTAAATTGTCTATTTATATTTGTAATATAATTTGTCATATAATAACTGCATACAGTAATTTAGTAATAATATTGATGCCATACCTGAACATCATACAGGTATCTTTATTGACTGTAAAGTTAAAGCATTTCCATTGTACTAATTGAGAATCTCTGCAATGCGCTTTCTACAACAGCTAAGTAAACTATAAAAATACTTGAAATACTGAAGTACACATATAAATTGTTGTCATGAAACTGCATTTTATTCTCCCGTTACTTCATAATTTAAAATTCTTAAATCATTATTGTTATTTTATTATTATTATTTTGTCTTGAGAAAATCAGTAATTATTAGAAAGAAAAGATGAAAGAATAATGTAGATTTTTTTTTCTGAAAATTTTGATTGTACATAACATACAGTACATCAAAACATAATTACCTTTTTAGATCAGTATCGCAATATGTAGCAATTTCTGATAAATGGAAGTTATGAATATTTTCAATTTTTTTTTAATAATTTTTATATGTGCATCAAAGTAAGGCATCTTTCAATCAGAACAGCCCAGAATTTTGCTTATTTACAATGCGATACTCTTTACATTTTAAAAACTGTGTCATATGATATCTTTAAAATTAGCGTCCAAAAGTAAAAATCTTTAATGAGTTTTTTTTTTTTTTTTTTTTTTGGTTAATCAATTTTTGCTGCACCGTCTTTTCGTAATCATAGAAATGAATTTAAGTTCAAAATTGTTATGATTTGTCTTTTTATCTGTATATAACAGAATCATTTCAAAATAATTCTCACTCAAATAATGTTAAGAAAGTTCTGTACTGCCTCGTAATTTTACATCCGTTTCAAAGAGAATAATATTTAAAAAAAAAAATAAAAGTTTCCCACAATGTTGAACTTTACGTATATTTATTTGTATTGTAATGAAGAAAGAAATTAAAAAAGTTTTGCGACCATTATAAGAAATTCTTTATTTGAATGTGATTTTGTGATGCTTTTATTTATGGAAAGTAATTTGGTTATGTCAAGGAATTATACCCATGTACTGTACATGATTAATTTCATTAAGTTCTTTTTATACTGCTATAGTATTGAGTACTAAGCTAATTAAAGTTTAAATAAGCTTCTTTCACATTACATTCCTCACCCACGTTCTATAATACTGTCATGGGATTTGAGATGGTATATCTATGAATCAAAATAATAATTAATCGAAATACGTAGCTTCCAGTATACAGTTGTATCTATAGAGTATAGTAACGAAATACGTAATAAATAAATATTAAATTTATGAATAATACATTTTCGCAGAATACTGAATGTCTGGGAATGCAAATTTCCTCTAGAAGTAAAAAAAAGTACGTGTCCTACCTTCCAAAATGTGGCTTCTTAATAATAAAAAAAAGTAAATAAAGTAAAAAAAAAAAAAAAAAAAACTATTTCTTCTTTAAGCAAATGAAAAGTATACTACTTGCAACGTTTTTTTTTTTTTTTTTTTTTTTTTTTTTTGAATTGTTAAGATGATATTCTAAATGCACTTAACATAAAAACATTGAACATTTTCCTTTTCATTGTAGGTGAATGTATACGTTCTCCCTAGTTACTGCTTTATACAATTTTAAAGTTTTTTTTTTATTATTATTATAAACATACAGAATAATATATAATATAAAGAGAACGGAAATTTATCGTAAAAATTAAATTATTCTTTTCCTTTTTAAATTTTTTATATGTGAATAATAATAATAATAAAATACAAGAGAGCTCATAAGTTTGTTTATATATAATAAAGTATGTGTATACAGTAATTTTTATATATGTATAAAAAAAAAAGAATGTAATAAACAAACGAAGGAAAAAGGTTTTGTGTTGTTGTGTATGTGATGTACTGTTAGAGCTTGTAAAAATTTGTGTGATATGAATACTAATAAGGTTCAAAAGTATTTCAAGAATTCAGTCAATTTTGTACTAGATTATATAAGGAATGACATGTAGTTTTGTTCCAAGTAAAAGTACGTGACTAAATATTATTTGCGTTGAAAATTTGAATTTTATAATATTTATAAGTAACAAAGTTAGCATAATCAAGTCTGAGAGAGAGAGAGAGAGAGAGAGAGAGAGAGAGAGAGAGAGAGAGAGAGAATTCAATATTATGTATTTATGTATTATATTTTATTTCATGGGCAGTGTTTAACTATTTCCCACAATAATTTTCAATAAAATACTTCAAGTACAGTGAATAAACAATGCAGTAACTACACAACTTATTATTACCGCGAACGAACGATGTAAATACGAGATTTTTTTTTCATTAACTGGCTCCAGCATTGCTAACTCGATTAAATTGTGCTTTCAAAATTCATTGAATAATTTTATAGCATCTATAGTGCGATTAGTACTATATAAATTATTCACTAGGGTTTTTATGTAACAAGAATTAGAATATGATTAGCTAAAGAAATAATAGGAATTAAAATAAGAACTAGAAAAAAATATATTTTACTAGAAAATAATATAAGCACATTTTTAAACTAAGTGTTGAGATATATATACTTTTTTGTTATTACTAAATTGATCAACTTCTTTTTTCTATACATTTATATTTTTTTACAAAATGACATATTATATTAGCATACTTCAAATTGTTAACAATATTGATACAAAAAAGGTACTTTATTTGAGTATTGATTAAATTAGTTTAAATTTCTTTCAAAGAAATCAAATTTATTTTCTTTTTTTGTTCACTTTATTTCTATGTAATACAAAATGAGAATGAAACATATATATATACATACACTGAATAACCACAGACGTATGACAAATTAAATGAATATTTGTACGAGTCAAATATATATATGTGGTTATACTTATACTCTTTTTTTCTCTGGGATGTGGAAAATGGCGGATATTTGTCATACGGTATTTGCAGAAGCTTCAAAGAGGTAAAGTAATTTGTTCTTATATATAGATATATAAAGATAGGGCCGGTCTATGTATTTTATATTGTAAAAGAAAATTATATGAGGTTTTACTGTGCGTATCGTTTTTTGAGCTTGTTATTTTAATATCAACTAAAATGAGAGCAATGTTTTTATAATGAATGATAAATTAATTGAAAATTTGAAAATTTCTTTGTCCTCTGATACTGTCTTTTATATATTATTATTATTGTTATTATTTGAGATATATCAGAGATATATAATAATATCTATTATTTTAATAATAATTAATAAAAATATATTAAAATCAAACATAATTAGATTTACAATTAATTTACAGTTGCACTTTATTTCAACAAAAATTACTTAAGAACAAGTAAACCCTTCAAATTATAAGTTATTTTATAAAATGAATCAATTCCACAAAGATCAAATGAATCAATTTGTCAAAAATATTGACCAACTTTTTATACTTCAAATATTTTTAATGGCTTTGATATGAAAACTTAACAATTAAGGAGAATTTCTTCTGAAATTAGACCCTGTCTTTGAGTGATTTATTTTGTCTATGGTTAGACCTGTCCTTGATTTACTTGGAGATAAAATACATAGTTCTGATCATGTAGAAGAAGTGAGAGATATTCTACGTCTTTTGCCGTGTCATTTCCGTTGCTTCCTGGCCGCTTTATCCGGTCTCTCTCTCTCTCTCTCTCTGCATCCCTCTATGAAAGGAAAATTGATAATCAGCTTTTCCCCTTGACCTTTTTACCCTTCAACGCAAAGTAGGTTAAAAAAAATTATAATTACTCACAACTGTAATTTCATGATTAATGGAAAATTGAAATATTAACTAAACTCTGTCAAAGTTTTATTGTTTCATCTTCCATATTTTAGAACGTTTCATCCAACACATTCACTAAAGTTAATAAAAGGGTAATTGACAGAGCAAATCATGTATCCGATTTAGACTAGCAATAAAATGCAATCAAAAGATAATTTTATTAGCAATAATAAAATGTATAATAAAATTTTACAGTTGAAGAGAAATAAAGCACATGGAACTTCTCAGGTATTTTACTAAATTTAAACAATAATTTCAATTCTTTTAGAAAATTATAGGTTATCATAAAATTTTAGAGCAATTTTAAATTTACAAAAACTTCTGCAGTTCTGAAAGAAAAGTAAATAAATATGTTAATACAGAATATATTTTCCTATGTGAATATTTGATAATTATGTATAAAATATTTGGATGTAATGAAGAAATACTCTGACTATTGTAAATTGTTTCTAAGAAAGTCAGAGGACCATGTAAGTGGTTTTTTTTTCCTTTTTTGGCCTCTAATAAAAACCATTTATTATTATTATTATTATTATTGATACAATATAGTATTAATAATAATAGGTATACAAATACACAAGAAAAATATATTAATAGTTTTAAAAGGTCAAAAACTACACAACTTTGTACAAGAAAGCAAATTTCTGTATAAAATGTAGTATACTTGTTCGTTATACTTTACAAGATCTTTATGGGAATATGAAACGTACTTTTTTTTTTTTTTTTTTTTTTTTTTTTTTTTCCTTCACGTATACTCGTTATTTTATTATAACATGTAGAAAATGCTGAAAGTTAAAATGAATGAATATTTTAACGTTGGTAAGAATATTTCTTATAATATATACTATCTTGTTGTATATTATAGGTATAAGAAAGAGAAAAGCAAGAATTTGCAATTTTCTTTGTTCAAATAAGTTTTGCGTACAATTTTGTGGCTTATGTATCAAAACTTACCTTACTCTTTTTATTATCTTCTTACGAACATAAGGGAATATTAATAAAACTTGTTCAAAATTTGTTTTATAATATATATATATATATATATATATATATATATATATATATATATATATATATATATATACCATATTATATATAAAATGAATTCTTTTATGATGTTATAATATTCTTTAGTGTAATGAATTAATAATTTCCAATGTACTTTCATAAGTAAAAATTCAATAAAATATTCACTACAATAGTTAAGTTTGCATATTTCATTGAGATGTACTTGATAATCTCTTTTTTATTCTGCTATATTTTTTGTTTTATTTTACTTCATTCTATACCTAAGCTTACACAAATGAATATATTCAATTTTTTTTACTTCGAAATTTTATTCAAACGAATATAAAAATGTTTTTAATTAATTATTAATGCGTAATTCCGTTTAAAGGTGATCATTATTTTTTCCGTGGTTTGGAACACCAAAAAACCAAACAAAACAAGGGTTAATGAACATCATTATGTACCTCTTACTAATAATAATAATAATTATGAAGTGGTTTGAAAGTTTTTAATATCTATGACATGACCACTTTTTTTTACTTTTTTTTTGATAGAGATATTTCAGTGCTGATTATTTATTTTTCATGGGTGATATATATATATTTTTTAAAGAAAATAGTTATTTCCACAGTTTCACATAATACTATGCAAAAGCTTACAGTAATGTACTTGTAATGATCTTACTAGGTTCTAAGTAAGAAGAGTATAACAAAATTAAGTTATATTTGTATATTAACCCGATTTTCTCACCCTAATAAGCTTCTTCATGCATACAGATATGACAAAACCTTCTTTCTCTTTCCTAACGTAAGTCTCATAAGTATTAGACACGCACTTTCAGATTAGGATAATTAATTTAAGTTGTTGTACACAATAACCGGATTACATGCAAGAAATACTAATTAAATATAAGTAGTTTTTCAAATTATCAAAATTTATATGAACAACATTGATAGTCATAAAAACCATTAAAAAAAAAAAAAAAAAAAAAAGAATAATAATAATTGTTATTTTTTTTTAACAATTTACTGTTTCATGTGTTTATATACTTGAATGTTCAATGAAAGTTAAACTAAATTTACCATGCTTTACTAGTCATGAAATAAAACACAGCCACAATACAAGAAATGTTAAATAAAAAAACACAAGTATTTATAAAAGAACTGAAATGTATAATAGAGGACCTTTCTGTGGATGTTTGCAGATTTATAATAATCGACCTACTTATATAAGACAGATTGAAGATCCTATCATATTTAAAAATGCATTGAAAACGTTTCTATTAAACAAGCAATATTATACAATTGACGAACTTTTAAAAGAACAAATAATATAAAATATCTCTCCAATTTATTCATTACGTTATATTTTGACTATTTTATATTATATATTTATGTTGTATATATATTTCCTCATTGTATATCATTTTTGTTTTGTATTGACTATCATTTCTAATTGTGAATTTTGTTATTCCTAAGCGGATATGCATTGTTGTGTATTGTGATTATAGGATGAAAGAAATGAATAAACATATTTGAATTTGAAAAAGTAGCTAGAGACGCCTTTATTTCTTCTAGTATCAGAAAAATATGATATATTTGAAATATATTAAAACTTTGATACTTAAAAGTGATCATTTAGCTCTTTAGTATAACTTAAGATTCTAATTAATGGATCTGAATTTATACACTGTATAAACACTTTTTTTTTACTACTAATTATTATAAATTATAATCGTCTAGACTAAACCTGTAAGCTGTTACATCAATAATAATAATTTCTGCAAATTTAAGAAATCGTTTCACACTCATTTCTAAAAGTTAACAACATTTTCCGTTAAATTAATTAGAAAAAGAATAATTATACTTTATAACAATATATATATAACTCAACTGAAAATAAAGCATCTTCACTAATGAAAAATTCAATTTAAAAAGAAAAAAAAATGTAGAGAGACAGAAAAAAAAATCCGTCGGGAATTTCAATAGTATTGTTAAAAAACATTTGGTGTAATCTAGTTTCTCTCTTTAATTTAATGATTTAATTTTTCTTCTTCTTTTATATATATAAAGTTGTGTTCAAGTCAATGTACAAAAGAAAGTAAAAGAGAGTTTTACGTAATCCTATAGTTGTGTAGACTGTTAAGTTTATTTATATACTTAGATTTAGTGAGTGGTTAGCAAACAAAATTCATGTAATCAATGTAATTAAAACTCTTAAGTTACAGATTAAATATATTATGGTTTAATTACTTACATATTTGGTACTAAATAAATTTAGTCTGTATATATATATATATATATATATATATATATATATATATATGAACAACTAAAACACTATAATTTTAGGCTAACATTTTTCTTTTTCTTGAAACAACATAAAGATTGCAGTAGAAAATATATGACATTGTTCCTACAATACAAATTATATAAGATGGAATAATAAAATTATAAGTTCTTTTACTGAGAATGAGTATATTTATATTATTAAATCATATAATTTTGTATAAATTATAATTGTATATAATTTTTTAGTACTGCTTTTCAAAAAAAGAAGTATCTATATATTATATATATTTTTTTATTTATTAAACACAGTATGTATACAACATAAACATATTTATACATAATCAGTAGTGTACATAATATCAAAACCATATATACCACTATACATGCTGATCATTGCCCTCGGCATAATAGTCCATAAAAAATATATCGCTAATTTAATAAAAATGTTTTAAAAAAATAACACTAAAACTATAATTCTTCTACTCTACTTTTATAGTTACAATAATTTTAAAACAATACATTTGGCCAGTACATTTGATGATTTGTTTCAATACTTACTTTAATTTTTTACACCACAGAATATCTATTTTCCTTCATTTTAGATATCTAAAGAAAAAAAAGTGTTATAACGTAAGAACACACCTATATCGTTTTGACCTATGAAGTGATCAATTTTCTATATTTTTTTCTACTACTTTTTTTTTATAAAGTAACCCCTAAGGAGTTGTAGCACGTTATGAAAGCTTCTGTTATATATTTTTTTCTTCTACTTCTTTTTGGTTTTTAGTGATCAGATGTGGGTTAATCTTTATAGCAATATCGTTTACTTTAGATCTTCTAAAACCATACGTCTTCGCTTACTAAAGATAGGATAGCCCAAGGTAATGCCACCTTTTTTTTTTCTCTCTCTCTTTTCCTATCACAAGATTTTTCTTCTTTTTCTTATTCTACTTCCAATAAAACTATAATATGCTATCGGGCATAAGAAAATAAAATAAGAATAAAAAAAATCGCAATGAACTCCTTCATCAGCTTTTCTACTTTTTGAAATAAAGTTGCAAGAAAAAAGAAAAGTAATAAGGATTTTATTAGATAGGTAAAAAAAATATAAAATTCAAGAATTTTTTATACTTTTTATTATTTTAATATAAAGTAAGAATATTATATTTCAGTTATGCTAAGGTACGAGTTTTGTAACATATTTTCTATTTTATTGTCCTACATGTTGCATAACCTTAAGGGGCTTAACGTAATTTTTGAATTAAATTGAAATAAATATGTAATTGTAATAAACAAATAAAAATATTATTCAAACTTAAAATTCCGATTTTATTTAAAAGTCATTTTCTTAAATGACGTTTACTTTCAACGTTGCTAATTTTATTGATGGTGTAACGTGTGCCAATTTTTATGACATAAAGTTTGTTTAAGTTATTTTACCTTTTAACTTTCATGGCTTTTTCTGCCAACGTAAATATTTTTCGTTTTAAACATGCTTTCATTTTGAAGAACCATGTTGTGAACATTTCAAGTTTAAATAAAAATAAATGCAATAATAAAGAACTTCTTTAGATACTTTTTTGAAAAACGTATTTCTATGTATCTTTACTTAATTTTTCAAAAAAAAAAAAAAAAAAAAAAAAAAAAAAAAAAAAAAAAAAAAAAACTTTGCCTACATAATACACTTTTTACTTTTGATATTTTTTATTAAAAATATATTTTCCTGAAGTGAATTATTCTAAAAAAGTATATAAATATATATTATTCCATGTATGAATTTAAATGTTTCTATAAAATAGAAATGCTTTTAACTTAAGTAATATTGCAAAAGAATAAATATGTGTGTGTGGTATGTATAAATATATATACATACACACACACAAACACACAGTATCTGCCTACTTTCATCAATTTAAAAAATTGTACGTTTCTTCTTCTTCTTCAATTTATTCACCTTGATATGAAAGTTTTATAATGTTTTCTTTTATATATATATATATATATATATATATATATATATATATATATATATATATATATATATATATATATATATATATATATATATATATATATATATATATATATATATGCTAGGATGCATATTTTAATTATTTATAAAGATATTGGTAACTGTATCTAAATTTACTTTATAGATAAAATGGCCAATTTACTTGGTTTCAAAATGAGCAATACATAATTAAATTTTTTTTTTAAATATTTGTATAAAATAAAAAAAAATAAAAAAAAAAACTAGAAAAATTATAACAAAGAATTGTAATAAAATGTACATCATTTAAATAACGCGTTTTAAGAAAAAAACTTTTATTATAATATTTTTATACTTCTTTGCACACCATCTTTAGTGTGTACTTCATTATTTTTTTAAACACCTCTATGCTAAAAATTCTTTTGAATCTTATTTTAACACACTCTGCTTACATATTTCTCAATGTATACTTGCTGCTTTTTTTTTCTTCTTCTTATATATATGTGTATATAATAATGAAATTTGAAAGCTCTTAGAATATTTTTAAATTATATTATATAACAAAGCTAAAAATTATAATGCTTGCTGAGATAAAAATTCTTTTATCATATAACAATTTTTTGTAGATATATATAAGAAGTACTGTACTTAAAAATGTTATGTGCTATATTTTAAAATTAAAATTTTGTATTTAATATTACATTTTTTGTTATTAAAATTGAAATTATATATAATATTAAAATTTTCAATTATGTTCATATTTTTAATTTTACGCACGACTAAATCAACATTAAATAACAATTTTATCATTCCTAGATATTTAAAGTTAGTTGTGTTTCTTTTAGAGTTGGTGTATTTAGATATTTCATTTAATTTTTTATGATATTTGACTAATTTTGAAGCTATTTTTTGAATACATATATTTTTGCCAACTTTTAACAGGTATTAACAGGAACACTTTTTTTATTTATTTTTATAGAAAGAGTGTGCGTAATTTTTTCTCATTCTGATGTCATTGATTTTTGAAATGCTGTATGAAATTTTGCATATTTTCCCACATATATACAAATTATATTTATAACTACACATTAAATTGAAGGTACCGTACGTGTATGTAAGTAATATTACATATATATATATATATATATATATATATATATATATATATATATATATATATATATATATATATATATATATATATATATATATGTATATATATATATATACACACACACGTATATTCAGTTTTCAATACACAAAAAAACTTCAAATTAACACAGCAATTGTTAAATAAAAAATTAGTTTTTTTTTCATATATTATAACAATGGAAATATATCATATAACAATGTCCCTGAAAAAGTAAAAATAATATTTTTCATGTATTGATTTTGCTCTCAAAAATACAATTTCTCTCCAGCAGAGAAGAAAGGAGTTTTATGTATGAATAGGGTCAGTGAAATGTCAAATCATATTTGATCCTTTGGCCCGATCAATAATCTACTCTTTGCAACCATTTTTATGCCATTTCTTTGTTGTATTACGCAGAAAAACGGTATATAGTATGAAAATGTTCTTGCAATATTGTATAATAGAGTCCAATTTCTGTGAAAATTTGATAGTATTTTTTTTTTAATTTTATTAGACCACCAACTCATGATTTTGGTTGAAATGTGAAATAATAATAATAATAGTAAAGCACCTGACAATTTTACTATTGGCGTATGAATGCTATATAAAATTACTCAATACCTTAACACAAAAAAATTCCTCACGATTTTTTTTTATATAATGCCTGCAAATTTTATTAATTCATAATTTTTTTTGGTTAAATGATAGTCATTCAAATTCATAAAAAATTCAAGTGTGAAGCTAATAAAATTGTTTCTATAATTTTATGTTTCATCAACAAACCAAACGTACCGAGTGGGTACTAGACAGTGTATACACACTATCGTTGAAATTTGTAGTTAAGAGTCTCAATCAAACTCTCAAATTTAAAATTTCACCCAATATTTTTTTATAACATTCAATAGTCAATTGTATCAGCAGCCATATACCGAAAAAAATTTAATTTAAGGTCCTGTGCACTTTAGAAAAAGGAGAGAGAGAGAGAAAAAAATTGTTATGCAAGCAATTTTCTTTAAAATTTGACATTTAATATGTTGCATGGCAAACCCATGTATTTTTTATAGTTGCTTCATCTATAAGTATTCTCTGCGCAATATATATATATATATATATATATATATATATATATATATATATATATATATATATATATATATATATATATATATATATATATATATATATATATATAAAATCTGCTCTCTAGTCAAACTGCACTGCCTCATTTTCAGCTGTAATCTTTATTTTAATAGGTTCTTTTTTCACTTAAACTTTAATGTAGTTACTGTAATTAAAAACTGTTAATGAGATCTAACTCACAAGAATTACAAGATGTAAAGTATGTTTGTTTTTTTAACTATTTAAATATAATTAAAACTTTTCATTCAAACCATTTCCTGTTAAACTAAGATTAATCTCCGGTACAAAAAAGAAAATAAAAATCAAATGTAGCTACAAATATACATAAAAAATATTATTATATAATCTGCTCCCCTCCTTTATAGTATAATAACACTTTTTGTTACATTAACTTTAATCACTGTTTGTGAAAAAGGATACATGATATGATAACATAAACACACGCAACATTAATAACATACCTTAACTCATCATAAGAATTACATCTTATTTCTCGTTTGTATTTTGTGTATTTAAATAGAAAATATAACTCTACGAGTTAGTCAATCTATAAGATAAACTATATTATGACGTTTATTATTGTAGAAGTGTAATGATAGTTTCCATTTTCCTTGCAACCCTCTACATTCTATAGCATATTTTCTCTTCTTCCTTCCGTTTATATACAATATGAGTGCAGTATTATGAGCTTGTATTTATATTTTGTAGTCTCGCTTCAGTTAAATTTAAAGGGATGATGATATAATATGTTAAATGTTATCATTTTATTATTTTTTTTTATCAAAACACCATAGAAAACAAATTATCAATGTTTCAAACATTTGTTATTAATTATAATGGAAATATTTTTTGACTTGATTGATGATGGTGATTAAAATGCTTTCTATTTCTTTTACTATGATAAGTTGATAACTTGAACTTGTATTTTTTTAAGTGAAAGATTGGGTTTTTGATGCAATGTGTAATGGTAAATTTTAAAAACGTTATTCATTGTGATTTTAAACAGAAAAAAACAAACAAACTATACTTCCTTTAAAAAAATTAATTAAACTTTTTTATAGTGTTTTTATTTAAAGTTTTTTATTCTCTCTCTCTCTCTCTCTCTCTCTCTCTCTCTCTCTCTCTCTCTCTCTCTCTCTCTCTCTCTCTATCTCTCTCTCTCTCTCTCGTTGAATATTAACAAGTAGCGTATTAGTGTATGCTTATACACACATAGCAGCAATAACAGGAGAAATAAAAGCCTATTTACGTTTAAAATAAATGTAGGCCGAGTTTCATATTAGTTTCTTGTACAGACATGCTAGAACCTTTGAATAAAGGCTTTAAACAATTATTTTCTATTCCTGTAAAAAGCTAACGATAAAATTAACATAAACGCGTAAAAAAATGGGGTGGGGGGAGTAAGAGACCTATGCATAGAGACCTTTACCTAAGATAGTAAATAGACTATCTGCATTTTCCACCAGCTCGGTGAGTGGAGCATCTGCACTTTCCACCGTGAAGTATCTGCAATATTAAGTAAATGGCCGCTAGTCCAGTCACTGTGCTGCGTGGAAAGTGCAGATAATCTTTTTTAACGAGGTAACATCGAATATATATATATATATATATATATATATATATATATATATATATATATATATATATATATATATATATATAATTATATATATAATCGTTATCATCATCATCATCATTGCATTGATGTTGATTGAACTTCATTTCATGTTTTCATAGGAATGTCTTTTTTTATTATTTAATAAAATCAAAAAAAGAAGGAAAGTAAATTCAATTTAAAGTTTATTTGACGTGTGTCTTAGCCATATCTTTATGTAGTATATTTATGCAACCATGAAATAAAGCTGCAGATAAATAGATTTCCCTTTGAAGTCTGAATTTATAATTACTTAATTTTGTATTTTACTTTGATGAAAAAAGTTAGGAATTTTGTGCCAACTTATCAAACACAGATATTAACACGGGTATTAATATTGCATACTGTATTAGTATATTATTCCATTAGAATCATTTAAATTATTATTGCTGCATTTTTTTTATCATTGTTAACATTATACTTATACAAAGAATCAAAATTAAGACGAGATCTAATAAACATAAATGTTTCAATACATAATTGCATTGAGTGCATTGATTAACATTTTAAATAGTAATTTTTGGCTAACAGCTAATTTTTTAATGATATATTATTTTAAATTACAATAAAATAGTACTAAAGACTCATTTATTCATAATTAAAATATGAATATTAATACTTATAGTTTTTCTTCTTCTTTTTCTTTAATGCAAAAGAGTAAATTTAAAGAGGAAAAAAGATATAGTAGTTTTAGATAAAAGAGTTATGCTGCAAAGAGAAAGGAAGGAAGAAAGAAGAAGGAAAAAAAAAAAAAAAAAGTTAAAGGGGTCACAAGAGAGTGATAAAGGTTTCGCAAAGAGTGAGGGTGAATGAGATTTGACCGTATACTCTAGTTTACCGTAGTGTGCCAAGTCATGGATAGCAACTTTAACACGAGTCAAAACTTGGCGCCTATATAGCAGAGCCGTTTGGGCGCCACACTTAACGGGAAATGGGCGTAACGTATTTAATTTATGGTGAATACGACTTTACATAGAAATATATACGAAACTCTTTTTTTTTCTACTTTTTTTTTATTTATTTATTCATCTCACTATTGGGAATTCTACAAGAACATTAAAATTTTTTATATTATGTGTATGAAAAAAAAAAAAAAAAAAAAAAAAAAAAAGAGGGGGTTTTAAATTTAAAGATACTGTAATTAAGTGAGTAAATGATGTTATAAAAATGACAGTTTTAAAAATTTATTATATTTTTTTATTATTAAATGCAATTTTATAATGAAAATAATAAATCATGAATTTTTAGTATAATAAGGCAGAAATTATTTCCATAATTTATGCAGAATTGTATATATAAGTTTTTTATAGTTAAATTTTAGGAAGAGAGAAAAAAAATGGAAAATTCTCAGAAGAGAGGATTTATTTATTTTATTTTTTTCAAAACTGTCTTCAAATTTTAGATTACACGTTACTCTCTAATCTTATGATTCTGTAAAGAGTTGCTTCTCCAAATTTTGTAGAAAGCAGGATCTACAAGTTCAGCACCATCTTCAAAGTATAAATAATAATCGCTAGTGATTTGTATATTTTTTTTATGCATGCACATATAATGTGCACTCTGCACATACAAAATGATAATAATAATAAATGCCTCCATATTAAAAAAAGCAACGTTCACTCTCAATGTTTTTTCATGAGGTTCTAAATTTTCCATAAAATATAAAACTTTAGCCTTACGGTTATGATGCATGCATTATGCAAATTATTATATACAAAAAATCAACAAAAACTTAAAGTAAACAACTGGCAGTGAGAGAGAGAGAGAGCTCTTTAAAACATAGCGTGTAGTTAAGTGAGGCGTTCAGGTGTAAAATATCCCAGGCAAAACTTTTTCTTTTTTTGCTTATCTTTAAGTATAGAGAAGTAGAGATAATATTCCGTGAAGTTGTTTATAAAAATATTTACTTTGTTTAAATATAAGTTAAATAAATGAGTTCTAAAATTTCCTTTGTAACATCATGTGACTGTTTTTAAAAGTACTTGACCTTATCATATAACATTGCTGAAATACATGCCTTAAAGCACATAAAGAAGTCACTTAATGTAATGTAACGAAATGTAATGTTTTTTCCTAGGTTAGTAATTCCAAGTGACTGTAATATAATGGTCTTCACACCTTGCACCTCTAAATTATATTGAATATTATTTAAAATAAATATATATCGTTCTGGTTGCTGCAAAATGTCTCATCTCCAGTGATCAGCAATTCGACAAAGGCCCTATCTTCATTGGTTATGCCATAACGTTTGGACTGGCGATAGGGCCTTGTATGAAATGCTGATCACTGGAGATGAGGTCTTTTGCAGCGACCAGGACGATATATATTTGTTGATAGCATAATAATTATTCTATGTCCTCTATAATACATCACTCAAAAGTTCTTTAAAACAACTACCTTATCCTAGCGCAATATTAAAATTTAGAATAATTCAATATAAATCTGAATACTTGCATAGAATCGTATTGTACATCATATAACACAATTTTATACATTAGAAAAAAATTGAAGTTGAAGAAGAAGAAGAAGAGGAAAAAAAAGTTCAACAAGTTTATACGTGGTTAAATTTTGAAACACGACTTTTCACTTTTCATTTTCTCTCCTCTCTCTCTCTCTCTCTCTCTCTCTCTCTCTCTCTCTCTCTCTCTCTCTCTCTCTCTCTCTCTCTCTCTCTCTCTCTCTCTCTCTCTCTCTCTCTCTCTGTAACCTCTCTCCACTCTTACTTTTAGTGAATATCATTATAAGTGCTTTAAATTTAAGTGACTAGGTAAGGGAGTCAAATCAAAGTATGCAAATAAAATGAGAAAGGAGAGCAACAAGAAAACCTAAAGGGTTATATAAGAACTTATTTAAAATTTAAATGATATCATTAAGCGTAATAAATGAATTGCTCTTTATATTCTTTACCCTCTTTTTTTTTTTTTTCACTTCATTAAAAATAAATTCTATTCACATTTTGTATAATGTATACGTATCAAAATTTTTATGTTACAATAACGTTTATAAATTTCATTCTATTTTAAGAAATTTCTCTCTCATTTTAAACATCAATTCTAAATTTCATTTTTTTTTAATGATTTGTATTGATATGGTTTCAATAGAATATATAAAAGAGGGAAATATTTGTATAAGGTTTCATTTGACACGTGACCGAGTTAACAAATTTTCTTTCTATAAACAAGGAAAATGTGATCAAATGTCAGTTTTCTTGTGATTTATGGGAAATAAACTCCAAGACATAATGAAAAATATGAGTTAAATATTAAAATGATATGTTGTGGAATGAACTTGAAATTGATACCTTTTCCGAGAAAAGTAATAATTTGATATTTAATCATGGTATTAAAATTGAAAGAGTAACTGGTGGATTTTCTTTTTAATTTTGCATTCATATTTAGGTAAAGGGAATATTTAAGATATTTTTAACAATACTTTTAAGAAATTACTTGAAAGTTATATTTTGATAATGTATTATAAATCATAAGAATCATATAAAAAATTTGTTCGAATACTCTGCTGGAGTTGAAATGTATTTTTACAGCAGCTTTGTATATTATTTGTATATGTTTTAAATACAGTATTATGGCATTAATTTTTGTCCTTTTATTACAAAAAAAAAAAAAAACTAAAAATATTTGAAACTTAGTTAAATTATAAAATATTAAATTTCAAACTTTAGAAACTGCATTAAAATTTTTTTTCTTACCTACTTACACAATTGTGACTTTATACTATATATTTTTAACATAACAACTCCTTTTTTTTTACTTTTGTTAATAATAATAATAAAAAGTTTTTTACTGAAAGTTGGTGTTATTTTTAACTTTAAATAATAATAAACAAGTTTTTTTAACTTTTTTTTTTCATCAGACACCTTAAACCTAGCTAAAATATTTTCATTTTTGTTCAAGCGCTTATATTTTATAATAATAATAATATGAAATAAAATAAACATGTGTAACTTTATTGTGTAAATAAAATTAAAATAAAGATATAAAAATGTTAATTAAGCTATATTTTTAGCTTATTATCCATGGTGAGTTTATTCATTTTTAATCCTTTTTTTCTCTCTTTATGTTGCAGGTATGTTAAGTATGAAATTACAAGAATACAAATCTGGTAAAGTACATTTTGCCTTTTTTTTTTTTTTCGAGTATGATTTCCATAAAATTAGTAAGAATTTCTTTAATATTTCATATCTATTATTAGATTTAAATTTTAATAGCAATTTATTGATTAAATTCCGGAAAGATACGTAAAATTAATGATTAAGTTAATGATATTAATTAATATTGTTAAAGGTATAAATTGCCAAACTAGTTTAATAGCAAATGTTCCACGTTTGCTTCGTGCATATTTTTGATTTTTTTTTTTTTTTTTTTTTTAATATTTACTCTAATATTTTATAGATTTGTTCATAAAATTTGTTCTTTCTGCACCCACCGCAAACTGTATTTTTATATTATTACTAGTATCATCTTATATTCCGAAACATAATAAACTGGGATGCGATAATACCTAGTAAAATTATATTTCAATATTATTTAAAAAATATATATATATATTGTCTATAAAATAGAAACGAAAAACAATATATGTATATATATATATATTATTACTATGGAAAACTATAATATTGTTTCCGTATAGCAAACAATTAGAATGTTACTTCTGCTACTGTTTAGCTAAACTAAATTTGCGTATTATTTATTATTATATATATAAAAAATAATAATAATAATAAAAAAAAAAAAATTAATATCATTTCTGCAATAAAAAAACAACTTTAAATTTGACTACAAAATTATTCCTTTTTTTTTTTTTTTTTTTTTTTTTTTTTTTTTTCAAGTTACAATATATGTTAGTAAATTCAATGATGTATAAAATTGTATATAAGATAAATTATGATAAAACTTGATATAGTAAATTTGTAATAAATAAATTTAATACTTGAATACATTTTATATAATAAAATATTATTAAAAGTAATATTTTATAATATAGTTTATAGAAGTCATTGAAATAGTTTTAGAAAGTAAAAAGTTTTAAACCATCTTCAAAAGTTAACATAGTTTTCAGATAGTTTTCATACATACATACATATATATTATTATGAAATTTTAAGCAGAGCACAACTTTTCTATTTTCTACTGATACTATAATATATATAAACTAACCAAGTAGTAGACAAGAGGAAAATGATTTAATATATTTGGAGACTATAGTAAATTATAAATGAAATGAAGCGTATGTTGCGGCAAACCTATGTTTGTAATTTTGATTTATGTACCTTATAATCTTCATTAGCAAAAGTTAAATGTATATTATACTTATTTTATTATACCATAGTAACATTTTTCATAATTAGTTTTGTTGAAGTTTTTTTTTTTTCTTTAACATTATAAATATATAAATATTATTAAATTTAAACATTTTTATTACAATTTTGATAATAATATGTCAAATTTTAATATTTAAATACTAGTTTCCTGCTGTCACACATAGTAATTTGAAGATTTAATTCATCTTTTTGCATTATTTGGTGATACAATTTGGTTATTAACTATACAATATGAAAGATTTTTCTGCCCTCATTTTCCGCTGCATCAAATAATTAAATAAAAAATATATTTTAAAATAAGGGTGGATATATACATTATATATATATATATATATATATATATATATATATATATATATATATATATATATATATATTATATTATACTATTATATATATATAATAACATTCTTTAAACATGTAAAATTGTGTATTGTATCCCTCATTTAAATTTCTACAATTTCAATGCAGTAATTAAAATAATAATACTAATAAAATAAAACTGAGTCTCGCTATGCTAATATGGATAGGAAATTACGATGTAATTGCAATTTTTATATTTCCATTTTGCATGTGATTGGATAACGTAATATTTATTTCAAATTATAAGTTGGTCTTTATAATATGCAAAATATAAATGTTGTTATGAGCTATTACAAATAAAATTCGAAAACAAAATATATAGGTACTTAAATTTTAATCAAAGAGCGCAATAAACTATTTGGTTTAGACGATCATGATGGTATTGATTACTATTGTTTTTAGAACTAATAAAGTTAATGTAATTACGTATTTTGATTACTGAAAAACGTCACGTATATAGAATACTTGTTAATGATTGTATTCATCAATAAATTGAAACTTCTAGTAAAATTACAATGAGGCAAATTTATATACTATAATGTGAATAGTAATTACCTATATGTAGAATTCTATATATAAATAAACATTATTAACTAATTATATACATTTATGTAATCATTACCAAAATAGAAGACACCCTTCTGGTGATTATTATATTATACAGTATATAGTTAAATGCTAATGGATAAAAATAGCCATCCATGCAAACAAACACCACAACGTAATGATAATAAATACACTTCTTCCCAATCTCATATTATGTTTGGTAAACAAATTATATACATAACACTTTTCGATTCAAATTCAATTTTTTTTAAATATTATTCATCAAGGTCCATATAATAAAGAGGTTGAGCGCAGCACAAAACTCGTGCAGTTGATTTT
Source organism: Ecdyonurus torrentis (assembly GCA_949318235.1). NCBI lineage: Eukaryota > Metazoa > Arthropoda > Insecta > Ephemeroptera > Heptageniidae > Ecdyonurus > Ecdyonurus torrentis. The sequence goes on along the minus strand of OX439132.1, from coordinate 25,737,621 downwards.
ATTTTGTGATGGATGTACTTGATTCTAAGCCAATACGATGCCGTTCACCAGCGTTCACCAGTTACGTCACTGATATGGTGAATAAAAATACACCCAGTGATATGACGTCTATGGTGAATTCCTTTAAGCTGCGCGACCTTGGCCAAAACTTTTCCCGGAGCATCTAACCTCTTATATACGGACCTTGATTATTCATTCATTCTGTGATATTCATATTATATTGTATACGTCAAGGCTAATCACGTGATCAAGACACGTCACTGGCAAGGGTCATTAGGTCGATCACTGGCAAGTGTCATAATTAGTTGTATGTTAATTTTGGCCTGGTATATATAAAGTTTTCCATGTTATATTGAGGATTTTTAATTATTCACTTCACAATCGTTAAAATACGTTAAATCTCACATCAACATAAAGCAAAAGAAAAAACACAACTCAAAAAGTAGTAGGGACGTAAACGAGCCTCGGTTAAAGGAACGAGGTGAAAAAATGTGCGCAAAGTTTATTCTATATGAGGGTCTGGGTGCCGCCCGAAATTTCAGTTTCTCATTATTGATGTTTTAAGTAATATGGCAATAAAATGTATTCTTGTTCCATGCTTAAAAAATTCATCTTCGAGGAACTGCAATTTTCGGCACAATCCTACCTCTTACTTGTAGTTTTTCACTCCGTTCCTTTGACTCAAGCTTGCATGGCCACGTCGTTAATATTTTGTTGTTCTCCTTTTTACTTTAATTTATAAAATCAACAAACAACTAATAATGACCCTTGCCAATGACATATCCTGATTATGTGAAGATAAACAGATGACAAAACCACAACACTAAAACACACTTATTTATAATAACATGGGTAGAATCAAATGTAAAACTCTCAAACCACTGACTCAATTTAAAGTATTCCTGCATTTGGATAGACAAAGTTTTTATTACGAGGTTATGAAACATACAAAAACCACTAAAGTGGACTTTTCATAGTATAATCTTGTTCTGTGAGGCTATTATAACAATATAATAAACAAGTATGTATGCACAACCACTGCGATATAAAATTTTACTGAAATACCTCAGGGAAATACTACGTATATATTATAGAACATCGCGTTAATTCCATACGAATGTATTGTATTGTTATAAGAAAATAAAGCAAAAAATTATATCATAGGATCTATGCATTCAGGTTAAAGTCAATGCCATGTTGGATCACTCAATAACATGAACTGCATAGGAAAATGATACATTTTGCCACTTTAAAAATACTAAGCAATATTTTTCAGAGCATTGATTCTGTTAATAGCTTGGTTATTATATCTCAATTATGTGAGAAAAACGGTAATAAAAAAAAAATAATAATAAAAAAATTGCAAAGAAAATAGCTAAAAACGAAGTTTGCCCTATGCTGAGCAATGTTATTCATTACTCCAGTATGGCGCCCAAGCGCATTAAATATGACGTCATGTGCATACATCCTGTATACATGCATATAAAATGAATTATTCACATTCTACTCGTACCATAAATAGTTACATAAAATATATTTTGTAGTATTGGGTTCAAAACCGTAAAAAAAAATTATAATTTGTAAAAAAAAAAAAAAAAAAAAAAAAAAAAAAATTTAATATTAATTTTTTTTAACTTGCATTTAATTCTAAACTAATACTGCATTAATACGTGCATCCAAGCCTGAAAATAAATAAACCACATAATTATAAATAATTATCGATATTACAGTATACACTCTCCGTTATATATAATTTAAGCCATAATAATTTGATTTTGTTAGTATGGTATTTAAATATTAATTACTTTGGTATATACTAATTAAGTTTACTGTCTGTCTATATGAGGCCACAATAATTTAGCTAGTTTATATTAAATCAAATTTAGCGTTACTTTAATTTAATGCATTATCAGATACATTATAAATAATTGAATTTCCTTTTCATTGATTTTAATCAGAGTAAGTCTTATAATAAAAAAAGTAACTTAACTTAAATTTGTTTTTACATTTAGAGTAAGTTTTAGATTTAACTTTAAGTATCTGAGAAAATATAGAAATAACAGGTTGTGATGACACCTTTTTTAAAGTCTTAAGAAGGAAAACATTGTTTCAATTAAAATTCAATATTTTTTTACCGTTGGTGACGTGTATCTAATTAGAAGTGCCAAAGAAAAAAGGAAGGGGAAGTTCACATTATCCTTAAAGCCATAAACCACATAAAACCATATGTACTTTTTAATGAATAAACACGAAATGGTATCTTCAAAACTGATGACAATTTTTACCAGAATGTTAATGTAGCCCCACGAGAGAGCGTGAAAAAACTGTAAAGTATGCAATTTGCGTGAAAATTCATGTTAAATAATAATGAATTGTTAAATAATAAATTCATGAAAATAAATATAAATGCTTATGTTTTTCTCTGGTCTATTCCTTTAAGCATTTCGTGACCAAGCTTTCAAATATTTTAAAGAAAACTGTTGTAGATAGAATAGAGAAATTTAAATGACACTTGCTATATAGTTGCAATTATACAATTTGTTATAGCTAATAAAACATTGTGACCAACATATTTCACTTGTGTAGTAAGAAGTATTGACGTCTTAATTATTATATTTCTTATTAATTAATAATTGGTGCAAAACTAGCGAGCAAATTTATTTTGTTTTCATAAGAAAACATTGAGTCAGCAACTTAATGAATTGAAAATTTTCAACAGTATAAAATTGTTTCTAATGGAAGCAGTAAATTTAATTTAATTGACTAATTAGTATAATAGTATAATAGTAATTTGTGCTTACCGGTTTAACACGATAACCAATCTCAAGTGGTGCGGAAAAAGCTGAGGGATCTCTAATTTCGTATACTTAAAGCGATACTTAACCTTAAATATAAGTAATTTTCTAAAACAATTCAATAGAAATTAGTCGTTTATTTGATATTTCTAACCCAAGGGATGAGCGGGTAACGCGAGGGCACAGAGACAAAGTATGACGTAGTATATTTTCTATACTATGTAAGTAAAAAATCTTTACATCTTCTTAGTAAGCTTTAGTAAATAGAGCAAGGGGTACATATTTTTTACTTTCATAGTAGAGGGGCGTGTACTGTATATCGTTGCCCTCGCGGGACTCGCTTATCCCGCGGACTAGAACAGTCAATGAAACGGCTAATTTCTGTTGAAATGTTGCATAGTAGAACAAAAAATGCTGATTTATTATATGGATAAATATTGCATCAAGCTTTGTGGGACCATAGTTGTAAGTTTTTATTATTTTTTTTTCTTAAAAGAAAACAGCTATATTGAAAACAAAAATTTTAAATGAAAGATACTATACACAATTCTACGTGTTTTAAGCTGATTTTTTTTTAAATCCTGTCTTCTTAAAAAAAAAAAAAAAAAAAAAAAAAAAAAACTGAATGATAAAATACGAGATAGGACTATTTTACATTCATACACATGTTATGTACCTTAACCCTCACAAATTGGGGAGAAAACTTGTAAAATAGGCAACTCACATTTCAACTTCTATTGTAGAACTGAATTTCTTGACGTTATGAATTCAGTTTTTGAACCTCAAAAGGGTCGAAGAACACAATATACATGTATACGGTATTATGTATGAATAAGAATCTTTATTGACCCAGACAGTTCATAGTAACAATTAAAGTTACAAAAATCATTGGTATTGTCAAATATAACTTAAAATAAATTAATATAACAAATAACAATAGTGATGCTCCTAACTCATGAATTTTATGTTTTGGATTTAATTTTGAGGCCAGGAGCCTCTTTTTAAGTATTTGTCATCATAGGTACCATTCATACTACGTAATAATATTGTAATTAATAAAATTATCATTTTACTCGTACTTCCAAAGTTATATACAAATGTGTAAATCTAATGATACTATACATAAGTAAATCATGTACGTCAATGTGTATTATATTATGTATAATATTATAACATATATATATATATATATATATATATATGTGAATATTATATTCAGCACTTTTTTGTGTCTTTGTTATTTTATATCTGTATATTAGTTTATTATTGTTGCATGTACAATGTATAAATAAATTACATTATAGATAATATTAAATACTTAATAATTTTAATTATTATCTTTATTGACTTTGCATGACGTTACTGTTATCTCTTTAGGATAATAAAATCTTTAGCAACAACGCGACATAGTTTAACATTATTATTTTATTATATTCTTTCTTCGTTTATTATTATTATTTTAATACTAAAATATTATACAAATATTTGGTGCCAGGTATTTCACGTATGTGACATGAAAATACCAAGTAATACGTGTTCTATGTATACGTAAGCGTGACATCTCTACCTTGAACTAAAGTTTATACTTATAACTATACATATATACAAATAATATAGAATATAGTTATAATAATGCTAGGTGCTGCATTGTCAAAGTTAAGTGAAAAATACGGAACTTTGTAACATGAACGTTCTTTACTTGAGTATGTTTTTATATTAATAATAATTATAATAACCCACGTTCAAAACTTATCAATTAAGCCTTTTAATTTGTGGGTATATATTAATATACTCATATTAATATATAGTACTGTTTAAAAAAAAAAAAAAAAAACTAAGCGGGTAACTTTTTGTTTTAATATTTATATAAAGCCTAACATAGCTTTGCAAATTTAATCAAACTATAAACGATAATAAATCTGATAAGTAAAAATGTTTTTGGTCATACAAATTCCAAAAAATGTTTTTTTCGTGAGTCAATGGATTTTTTTTTTAATATTTTACAGGTAATTTTTATCGTGTCTTAAGTAATTTGCGACACTTTATAAGGCCAAAGTCATGTTCAGCGTTTTTTTATCCATTGATAAAAAAATTTAAGATATGACCTATATTTTATGGTATTAAGTATTTTTATTTTTTGAGGCAATAATATATTTTTACTTATATCCATGTTATAAAAGGTAAAGCTACTGAGAATTTATAAGTTTGATCGCAATGGTTTCTTGATAGTAATGCATGCTTTTTTTTCTTTACACAACCATGTTTCTGAGTTTTTGCATACTTAACATGATCTAAATACTCTCGTTTACTTTAATGAAAGCGTTTATAATAAAACTCTACATTGGAGGATATTTGTATACGCTATTCAATATAGTATTACATGAACCTGAACTATTCAATTTCTAAGCAATTTATATCATGAGTTCTTGACAATATAAATAAATACTTTAATAATAATAATAAAAAAAAAATTAAAAGTACAGTACAGTACATAGAAAGTTGTATACTTTGAGTGTCGTACATGAATATTTTAAAAACGTTGTGCACAAGAAATAGGAAATAAACTGAAATTGCAAAAGCTGCAGTATAGTTAAAAAGCAACAAAGACTTTTGTATTTTATAATATACGTACAAGAAAGAGAGAGAAAGAGAAGTAAGTACTTTTTTTTTCTTCTTCTTGTATAAAGCTCAACTTATTCTTACGGGGTTTTGTGTAAATAAAGTGACGGGCGCAATCAGCCAGTTTATTTCCAAGTGACTCGTAAACAAGACTTGCTAACAGACACGAATAATTGCACGAAAACTCACTGTGCTTGCTTTCTTGCAAACTTCACTTATTATACTACTTGGGTGTTTAAACTTTGTGTTTGTTAGGCTTAACTATTTATACTGCTTAAAGGATATTGACCCCCTCTCTCTCTCTCTCTCTCTCTCTCTCTCTCTCTTTCTCTTTCTCTTTCTCTCTCTCTCTCTCTCTCTCTCTCTCTCTCTCTCTCTCTCTCTCTCTCTCTCTCTCTCTCTCTCTCTCTCTCTCTCTCTCTCTCTCTCTCTCTCTCTCTCTCTCTCTCTCTCTCTCTCTCTCTCTCTACTATTTATATTACAGGTGTTTCAAATTACCTCTGTTTAAAAATATTTTTTGTTACTCTATTTGCATATTTTCTGCTAACAACTGTGTAATTAAATATTGTGTATAACTGTAAAAAAAAAAAAAAAAAAAAAAATGAAGTGCTAAAAAAATTTCTTTTATTTTTAAAAGTAATTTTATAATTTGAAAATCATTCGCAGGATCAATATTGATAGTTTTCATTGTTTTTCTTAACCAAATAAACTAAAAATGAACATTTATTTACCTTTCATAAGAGCCTAAAATGATACGAAGAAGTAAATAAATGACAATAACGATGAAGATGTTAATATTTAATATCTAAAGTACTATTAGAGTATTATGCTTGAAATCCAAAGCAATTAAAAGTATTTATTGCCTTGCTTAGAAAGTCATGAATTTTTTATTGTAAAATAATTGCATATGCTATTTTTTCATTATTATTAACTAAGATTCTGAAAAACAATTTGACAATTAATTTATTTGAAATATGTTACAAGACCATATAAGTGAATGTATACCTTTTGTGAGCTTTAATAAAAACAGATTCCTATTATTTTTATGAAGCTGTAAAAAAATACGATCAACATTTGACATTTTCATTTTTTCTTCTTCTAAGTTTTCATTATTATTATTTCCATTTCATAAAATGAAAATCTTACACATTGAAAATGTTTCTCTAGCATAAATAGAATTTGGTTGATTGTGAGAAACGTGCTGATGTGAAAACTATATATGGTGGAAAAGTTGCACGCCACTGTAGAAAAACAAAAGAAAAGGGCGAGAGTGCGAACTGAAACATAAGTTGAAACGTAGAAAGTTTCTAGGGTGAATTAAAATTTTCGTTTTTCTCTCTTTTGCTTGTGAACTTCACTAAGGTCTGCAAGTGAAAGTAAATACAAAGGAGTGTCTGTTATCTTGTTCGCTTTGTCTTATATATATATATACCAATCGAGTTTAAGTTGCAACATTTTCATTTTGAATAAAATTCTAACATGCAAAATCTTTGTATTGAGAATACTTTTGAGAAAAAATAAATGAAATTCTGGTGCATTTTGTTTTCTGTCTACTTTTCTTTTTTGGACTTTTTAGATGTGTCTAAAGTTAAAATAAAATTTTAATCGTAAAATACTAAAAAAAGAAAGAGAGAGAGAGAGAAAAAAAAAGAAAAGTATTTTACATTTATTGGTATACGTACTACAATAAAATGCTACAATAGTTTTTGACAAACTGCACACGTTGCAATGAACATAACAAATCAATTGTCATCTCTATTGTCTGTGTGTAGAAATCAGCAATTAGCAATCAGTCTGCCAAGCAGACACAGTACTCGCAATATATATATATATATCGACATTGTTATTAATTTTTATTGGTGTCGTGTAACTTGGCAACCTCTATCAGTTATTCAGACCACGTCAATTGTACTTTTCTTATATATAGCTGTCGAGAGATGTTTGGAAATATGATCACGAACCTCAACTTCTTTATTGCAATGTTTCTCATTAAAACTACCAGAGATGTAAGTTGTTGTTATTTTTTATTATTACTATTTTTTTTACGTAAGACCATGTTTGATAGTGAGTTAAATCAAAATGGTGTTTCAGCTATTTTATAATTAAAGTCACAGTTTTTTTTTTTTTTTTTTTTTTTTTTTTTTTTTTTTTTTTTTTTACATACACACTAATAAATAAGCATTGAATTGAATAGCTTGCATGCAGTTTTGCAAAGCTTTAAGTATTGTGTAATCAACGGTTATGATGTCACTAAGCGTTAGAATCACAATTGAATAAACGTCAAACTTTACCGTAGCAAATCTACATTTTCTCCATTTGTCCAAAACGCTTGTGATGTCACTGACGTTTTTTTCGTTAAAATTTCAACGTTTAGTGACGTCATAACCGTTGATTCAACAATACTTAAAGCATTGCAAAACTGTGTACAAGCTTTTTAATGTTTATTTGTTGGGTGTATTGATAGATATTCGAACACGTACATCAATGAAAATAAATTTTTGGTATTGATATATATATATATATATATATATATATATATATATATATATATATATATATACACACACACACACACACACACACTGTATATAAAAAAAGATGAGAAAGTACCCAAATAGTCACCCTATATTATCAGATTTGAGACTTCAAACAACAATACAATAATAATACAAGAATGTGGTCACTCGACAAAAAAGCAAGAGTTTAAAAACACTCGCCATAATCAGAAGAAAAAAATGAAACGAAACATAACTTAGAATAAATTGATGTAAAGTCAAAAGTAACCACAAATACATCATAATCAATTCTTTATGTTATATAGATCAAATATTAAAAATTTCTGTTTATAAGCGAAAGAAAAAAAGTAACAACCAAAAATATTTTATTTTCCTAAATTACTTAAGCATCAGGCTGAATAATAATATTAAAATTAAAATGTCAACAAATATATAAAAAAAAAAGTGTTGTGAAATAATAACAAAAGTCCAGTTGAAAAGTATACAAAGTCTTAAAATTATTCATAACTTCCTCTAGTTTGTTTTATTTTAAGTTAACAAAGCATGAAAGTAGAAAGTGTTTTGTCTTAGTATACTCTCATTCTACTTTATTATAATTTATCCACAGAATAAAGTTGAAATGTATTAAAACATTAAACAATTGTAAAAACAAACAAACAAAACTTTAATGAGAACAAATACACTGTTTAAATTTTTCATAGTTTTAAAACTATTACTTAAATATACACACACACACACACACACACACACACACACACACACACACACACACACACACACACACACACACACACACACACACACACACACACACACACACACACACACACACACACACACACACAGATATAATATTTTTTTAGCAGAGACATAAATAATTTTTTTTATATGAACCAAAAAACTAATATTTAATTTTAAATTGTTTAGCTTATTTTTTTAGTCTAATAGTCTTTAGAAAACGTTCTTGACCTTACTGACGTTGGTGTCTAAAATCAGGTGATTAAAAGAACTAAAAGTTTAACCACGTTGGAAAAATTTTATTTTTATAAATTATTAACAGTGTAGGATTTTTGTTCTCAAAATATTGTGCAGTACGTTTAAAAAAAGGTATATTTCTTTACAAAAATAGTGAAACATTTTTTTCATCAGTACACATCTTTAGTATGAGCTTTTATGATTTGCCTAATATCGTAATAACAAACCTTATATTTTCATTCTTGAGCAGCGTTTTTTTTTTTTTTTTTTTTTTTTTTTTTTTTTTTTTTTTTTTTGAAGAAATCGTATTAAAAAGGTTTCAATTTTTATTAGTTTTTTTTTTTAAAGAAGTTATAGTAAAGAACCATTTGAGGTTTCTAGTTCGTAGGTTAGTTAATTAGATTAGAGTTATCTCGTAATTTTAAAATTCAATATCTTATTATTATTTTAAGACAATGGTACCATGCTATACCTTTGATAAAAATTTCCGGATACGTGCATGTTGATCAGATATGGAACCAGACAATTATAAAAAATGACATGGATTCTTATGATCTTAAAATTTCAAAGGAATGTAATAAAAAAAATGCTATGATGATCACGAAATTGTGAATATTAAAAGTTGCTTTATACTTAAGCATCCGGCGCATAACATTACTCTTTTCTAGCTTTATAAATTGTAATAAAATCAAAGCAATATGCATACGTTATTTTTAGTCTCATTTAATTTTTTTTTTTTTTACTATTATTTGTATAAGTTATACTGTTATAACGATTCATAATTTTACGGGATTGTATCAGCATAAGTAACAAAACAAGGAGTTACTGGTTAATATTACCGTAAAAACACTGAAAAGTACGCGCAAATTGACTTACTGAAAGAAAATGCAACTATAAATACGTAGTACTTTAGCTGCAGTAACTACAGTTTTTGTCACGGCATCAAACAGTAACAGTAAACAATAGTAACATAATAAAGTACCATATAATAGTGATAAAAAAGCAGTGTAAAAATTAAATTGTGTAAAAGAAATACTTGTGAAAAGTATATTCATTGTAATACGTGATTCAGGTAACAAAAACCTCCAAAAAGTATTGTTATACGCACGTCATATTATATCAAAACTTCAATAATCCATTTTCTTGTCGTTGCCATGACAACGGTGTATGTACGTATATCTTTCTTTTTCTCTCTTTTATAAACAACGCATGTAATATAAACTCATGTCTCGTATTATGATTTTATCATAACTTTGATAAAACCAGCAGTATTATTATTTACATAAAACTTATTTATTATTAAACTAATTTCCTAAGTCCTATAGAATACAGATTATCTTTGGTTTGAGATATAGTAATATAATATTATGTTGTTGTTTTTTGTTTTTTAAAATTATAATACGATTTTTTTTATGCTAAATATATTATAGTTTGCTTTTTTGAAATATATATATATATATATATATATATATATATATATATATATATATATATATATATATATATATATATATATATATATATATATATATATATATATATATATATATATATAACATTATACAAACATAAATTTGTGTACTTTGATGTGTTAATAAAATATGCCATATTATAATATTAAATATGACACACCTATAATAATAATGCATAATAATAAATTTAATAAAGACTTTGTTACTAAATAGTCCTGATAGAATTGATAACAAACGAGAAAGAAGATATGGGTCTCAAGGAGAGGCATATGCGTGTCATGCAGAAGACTGCAGTCCTTGGCACAGCAAACATTATGCGCAAAGTGCTTAGCTTGTGTTCACCTGTCGAGTTGTTACTCTCAACTCTACCTTAGCTCAAGTATGATCCCAGAGTTAGGGTTATACAAAGTAGAATTAAATTCAAGTAATAATCACTATAATATTGTACGGAAATATCTCACTTTATCACTCATGATCTAACTTTAAAAATTAATTTGAATACTTTTTTGTATTTGTTTCAAAAAATAAAAAATAAAAAAAATTAAAACATTCATGAAACAAATTATCTATTATCATAACATATAAGATATTATAATAAATAATTAATATTTATTAGTACCTGTAATTAGTTTATTTTATAAGAGGCCACAAAAGGTACAAGCCCACTAGCGTGGTCCTCTGACATTACAGAATAATATGCCAGAGTAATTCTAATTACAGAATATTATTATTTTAGTTTCTGTAACTTATATACAATACATAATATATTATATAATTAATGAGAAAACTGAAACATTACAATTATAATATAAATACTAAAACAGTTATATTAATAATAACAAAAAAAAAAATAATAATATTTCATTCATTTACATTAAAAGTAAAAATTTGAATGCCGTTTTTCTATCTACTGTATGATTAAAAAATAATGATAAGTTAATTTTTAGTTTTACCACTTCATTTTTATCCTGTTTAAACTATATACTTACTATGATTGTCACAAGTGATTATCAAAATAATGAATAGATGTGTAGCAAAGATTATTCCAATGGGATTTTAGAAACTATGTTTGATTGGATAATAAAGATAACATCATGAAAATCGATATCATTTGCTCAGATTTCATTGGTTAACGTTTCAAAAAGGATTACATTTTAATCTTTATATCTAAATGGTTCAGTAAATAGATTGATATTTTTATTATATTGTAAAACAAAATTTTGGCGATTAATCTCTTCAATTGACATGTTGAATAATTGAGCAATACATACTGTATATTATTTAGAGGCATTTTTTATTTTTTTATTTAAATAAAAATTAAATGTGTACTATTAAATGATGTTCTGTAGTAAGATTTTTAAGTTGAAATATAAACTGCTATTGTGAAACTGTCTCAATAGATTATGCCATTTTTTATTTAGTGTATTTTAAACACAAAGTAATTTTTTTTAATATATATATTTTTAAAATATTTAAAAAAATATTTCAAAAAGATTACATAATATAATAAATACTAGATACTGCAATATCGATTAGTTACAAAAAAAAAAAAAAACTAATTATCATTTATAAAAATTAGTAATTAAGTAATTATTTACAAAATTCTGTGAAATAAAAATTCCATTTATTTAATGTTTGATTAAAATAAAATTGAATATCAAATTTTTGTTGTTTAAACTTTGTTGTTGTTTTTTTAATTAAAAATTAATTAAGATCTCGTATTTTTTATATATGACTGTACTTTACGATCAAAAAGCTTAAAAACGACAGTTACAATTTCTATATGAGTTTTTTTTTCATTTTTTTTTTTTCACTTTGCTTCATTGAAAAAGAAACCTTTTTCCTTTCATGATCAATGAGCTAAAAAGTTGAACGCTTAACTGATTTGTTGAATACCATACCGTTTTCTCACTTTCATTTTACACTGGTATTGATAATAAATGTCACTTCTTATATGATATTACGTATAAATTTTTATAACATCATATTATATAGTGTACGTATCATGCATAACACTTGAATAGGTTTGGTTTTTCTTTTTTTATTAATATTTAATAGTGTTAATAATGTTAGAAAAGTGTTAGGTATTGTCAGTTCAAGTTTTACGTAAGGGTCTCAAATAGAGGTGAAAATATATTTTATTATTTTCACTATTATCATCATTTATGGATTGATTTGCTTTACCAGCTATTTCAAAATAAACAAATTTACCATAAAGTTGGTGTAAGACTTTCAGCTATGTTTTTAATTGCAATAATTAGTAAAAAAAAAAAAAAAAAAAAAAAAAAAAAAAAAAAAACTCATATAACTCTTCTTTGCCATTTTATGTAACTGTTGTTTTAAAACAACACTATACATAAAAAAAAGCACACAAAGAAATCCAAAGTTTTGCAAACTTATCTATATTATTGTGTTTATTCTTTAACTAAGCTAGGCTACTTTCATGTTGTTTTTTTTAGTCTTTAAAGTTTATTTTCTAATATCTTAAACATTATATATAAGTCTTTATGCCTAAGGAAATCTTATATCAAAGCTTCTTTTTTTATTGAGCTTCAAGCAGTGAAGACGTACCTGCCAATAATCGCGTGACGTAGAAACATTCTTTATCCAGTTTCAAAATAAAATATATCGTCTTCTTTTCTCTTTTCTTACACTAGAGTAACATTTAACAACCAATTGTCACGCCATTGTAACCTAAAGAGTGATATATATATATATATATATATATATATATATATATATATATATATATATATATATATATATATATATATATATATATATATATATATATATCGATCCTCTCGCGTCAAGATGAACGAAATACACTTTACAAATTTGCCGCGAGTGAAGCTTGTACACTTTACAAATTTCAAGGCGGATGAACGATCTACACTTTACAGATTTATAGTGCCGTGAAGCTTCTACACGTTTCAAATTTACGTTGCTTTGAAGCATCTACAGTTTACAAATAAATTAAAAGTATTATATGAACAATTTGGAGCTATTTTATTCTATTTATTTGATATTATATTATAAATACGTCTGTTTTATTAGTATTTATAAAAAATGTTTTGATTTCTATTATACAACACCAAAACTTTTAAATAATTAAAATATATGAATTTAAACGTACATACATTTTTTTGCACTTTTTTTTATTCTTATGAACTTAAAAATTTAATTATTATATGAGTTTAATATAAATATAAACACGAGTCACTATCAAAAATTGAAAAATGAATACTGTTAATAAAATTCCGAACAATTCACTCTTTCGTTCACTATAAGAATGCGTTGAATATAACCGAATAAAATAAATTGGGTTATATAAATGTTTTGTAAAAACAAGGTAATAATAAATAAGCTGTTTATTACTCATTGTATACTTTGAACATTACGTAATATTGTATAATGTTGTACTGTGAACCCTTACTTTATGGGCAATCCTGCCGGTTTCCTGTTTATCAATTCACCTATGCTCAGTTTGACTATTGAGAGTGAGTGGAGTGGTCGTGAAGTAATTTGTGGCTTTTTAATAATATATTAAAATTAATAGTGATTTTTGCAGTGCTCAATTTGCATGTTTCTAACTCAGCATTATCTATATAGTATAAAATTTATAGTTAAATTTGAAGTGAATTCCTAAAACTTTTTTTTTTTTTTTTGTGTGGTTATTTTTAAAAAAAATTACTAAAAAACTACCTATAATATCTACTCAAAATAATTCTACGAAGTTATATTTAAAACGTAAGTAATTTGTTAACCAATTTTTAAAGCATAAAATTGAATAATAAGCAAGGTTTAGTTCAGAATAAGTAAGTCTCATAATATAAAACGCATACAGTACTGTACAAAGCGTAATAATTTTTATTGCAAAAAATATGTAATATAAATTAATGAAGCAACGCATATCACAAAGCAGCTTATACATTAACTTAAGAAGATATCACATAAAAATTAAAACAGTTCATTATAAAGAAAATTAAACGTATTAAAAATATTATCTAAAATCGTAATCTATATAAAGAATCAATAAAAAACGTATTGGATTGGATGACATTAAAATAAATGCAATGCATTTACGATGTAGATAGTTCAAATGTAGATGCTTCAAAGCAACGTAAATTTGAAACGTGTAGAAGCTTCACGGCACTATAAATCTGTAAAGTGTAGATCGTTCATCCGCCTTGAAATTTGTAAAGTGTACAAGCTTCACTCGCGGCAAATTTGTAAAGTGTATTTCGTTCATCTTGACGCGAAAGGATCGATATATATATCAGCGTGTGTGTGTGTGTGAAGTGTTTACAAGAATTTCAAGAGTTGTAAGTAAACACTTATTACTTTTCTTCTGTGTATATATGCGTACGCAACTGTAATTTAATTTCATGATTGCTTTTTAAAAGAAAATATTTACACATGATTTGACATGTTTTCTCAAATTATACAGTATCACAAATAAAAAGCTAATTTGTGTGAGTATATATATGTTATACATACATAATATAAAATTAAAAATATGACACTCATTTAATGTTATATCAAAAAAATTATTATTATCAGCTTTTTTTTTTTTTTTTTTTTTTTTTTTTTTTTTTTTTTTTTTTTTTTTTTTTTTACTATTTACGACTGCAAGCACATCGCAAAGTTGGCCTTAAAAATTATCCAAATAAAATCAAGCAACAATGAAAAAAGTATTGGTACCGGTGAAATTGAATTATTAAGCGGTTAAATTAAACTCAATGAGAAAAAAAGCTTTCTTCCTATGCTATGCTTATGTAAAAATAGTTTGATGTACCAAGCGGGTTGCATAACCCGTAGGATACTTCTATTCTATTTTGCTTACTTTTTTTTATTGACATAATTTTTGTTTCAATGTTTTACTTATTACGAAAAAGATACTTAATTATGATACTAGCATTATTTATTAATTAACTTTATTTGTAAAATACGTCAACTGACGTAATTAAATGCCTTTTAAAAAAAGGTATAAAAAATTTAAAAATTCCTTTGAAGTAGTAAGTTGTAAAATTTTTTCATATATTTATTTTAAAGGATGTTTGTTAAAATTAGTAATACTGTATTACACAAATATTTGACGTTCATATAAAGTCCATATATATATAATATATATATATATATATATATATATATATATATATATATATATATATATATATATATATATATATATATATATATATATATATATATATATATATATATAAGGATCATAAATCATCATCAGTATAAAACAAAATTAATTAATATCTCTTTAACATACTTACATTCCATAATAATTTAATATTTATTTTTCTGCATTATAAAAAGTTGAAGCAGATGTATAGATGTAGTGTTAGTGCAGCTTGTAATGTGCATCGTAACCCCAGAGTAAACTGGTAGCAAACAAACTAATAATAATAATACTAAACTTATGAAAACTTCAAAGTTATGTATGCATAAACTTTATAGTTTAACTGCATTTATTAATGACTTTAATATTATTTTTATATATATTTATATTATGAAAATGAATTAATAATGTTCTAGCTTAAATAGTTTTTTAATTGATATTTAAACTTTTTTAATTACTTGATTAAAAAAATATATATAAATAATAATTATATAAATAAAGTAATGATTTTTTTTGTCGTTATGAGTTGTTTTATTATTATTATTATTCATAAAAAGAATGTAAACTTCAATTGATGTTCTTTATTTTTTTTATAATATGAGTTGATATGTAAATTTACTGGACATTTATTTACTCTTTTTGATCACAAGAGCGTAAACAATATTATAGCATGTAATAAATTGCTCTCTTTTTTTATTATACAGAATTATTAATAGACAAAACATTGTATCATTTTTAAAGGCGTAGAACACGTTGAATATAAAACTTGCATAGTATCCTAACATACCGAGATATCAACGTTGATTTGGCCGGAGTCATTAATTTTTAATTTATTTTCCATTTACAAAAAGGTGAGTGCGGACTGTGACGTCACAGATCACTTATTTTACGCGCACGTGGACCAGGTGAGCTGTGATGCCAGAGTTCGCATTTGCCATTTCTTGAATGGAAATCAATGACTTTGGACAAATCAACGTTGAAATTCCGGTATTTTAGGAAAGTTTTTTGTTCAACGTGTTCTATGCCTTTAAGTATGTGTAATTAAGAGAAGAAAATTTGTAAATGTATCTTGCTTAAGTTTACTAAATACTTATTAAATTTTTTAACTATTAATTGAGACTAATTTATTGATTAATTTTTTCCAGTAAAACAAATTAGCTTTTGTTATACTTAATAGTTATAGTATGCTGTTATCAATTTATGAAATATTAGAAAAACGTTACTGTTTTTTATCTTTTACTAAAGTTAAATTAAGTAGATTTAAGTTAAAAAAATTTAATGAAAACGAGTAATGGAAAAAAAAAAGAAGATTACTCAATGAAATGTTATTGATTAGAAAAACTAGCTAACAGTATGATTAAGAAAAGTCTGAAGAAAAAAAAAACTTTTTTTAGGAAAGACGACGAAGAAAGTATTAAACTGATTGTTTTTTATCAAGTTTGAACAAGTCAATTTGGGTGCTTTTCATTTATCACCAAGTGGAAGTTTGCTTCTGGTAGTAGAAGAAGAAAAGGACGTGTGAGTGACACTGTGAGAGAGAGAGAGAGAGAGAGAGAGAGAGAGAGAGAGAGAGAGAGAGAGAGAGAGAGAGAGAGAATAATCTTTATTCACAGTCTATTTAATTGTAATGAATTTTCTTCTAGAAGAGAAAAAAACTTATACCTTTCAATTAACTAAAATTTACAACATTACGAATTGTAAAGAAAAAAATTATTTCAAAGTATCTTAATTTAAAATATTATCATTTGCAAGGAAAGTTATAGTAAATATTTCATTTTTCTTTTGAAATGCAGAATTTTATGAGGCATTTGAATTAAATTGCTATAAAATATGAAAACAAATTTATATTTGAATCTTCGTTACTTAAAGGCACAGTAAAACTCAACTCAATGAAAACTCAAGCGTCAAAATGAAATAAATACAAATTCAACTTGTTTATATCTAATTTAAGGAACACATATCTAATTTAAGGTGGTATAAAAAATGAAGGTCTGTGGAAAAAAGCACCTCGGATAAAAGGTTCTACCTATGCGCAGCTTGCCAACACGCTATACCAGTGCGCAAAGGCAGGACCTTTTTTCCGCGGAGCTTCTTTTCAAAAAAATTGCAAAAAAAAACAAAAAAAAAAAAAAATAATAAAGAAAAAAGTTTACTATGCGTTTAACAAGTTTGTATTTTTATTATTTATTTAAATATGGTTTAGATTATTTAAAAGATTTTTTTTTAGTTAATATTTTCTTTTCATCAAAATTATCTATTGATGAATTTGAAATAAAAACTTTGCCTACGGGCTGGGTTTCAAGTTTAAAATACACATACACACACACACAGAAAAATTTGACTGAGAATTTATTTCATAAATATTAATGGAAGCCAAAAAGTTAAAACAAAAACAAAAAAAACTATATTATATAGAAAATGAAATGGGTTTGAATTTCAAGAAAATCATATACTTCAATAAACTTTCACAACAAATCTTATCCGAAAATTTTAGCTTTAACTAAACTTTGTAGACATATAATAAGTTATGGATGTTGTTAGTCAAAGCCTTTTTTTATATTTATTTTAGAAAAGAAAAAATATATATACGATTGTATTAAATAAAAGAAATATGTCAAATACAAAAAGAAAAAAAATCACATTTTTCTTTTTTGTTCATCATGTAATTTTTTATTTAAATATATGAAGACAAAAATGGAGCTAAAATTTAGTTATGTACACAAATATTTCTGGATTTTGTTGTTTAGATTTTGTAACTGCAGTCTTTTTCTATTCTCGCACTCGCTCTTTGTTTTTGTAGCTTACAGACACAGACTCGGAGAGAGAGAGAGAGAGAGAGAGAGAGAGAGAGAGAGAGAGAGAGAGAGAGAGAGAGAGAGAACTTTTTACTTTGATACACGCTTTTGTGCCTCTTTTCAACAAAAAAAAAACAGGAAATAATAATAAAAAAGATAGTACTTCTGAATGTAAAAATAAGATTACTTTTTGCTGCACCTTTTTACATAAACAATAATTTTTGAACTCGTATGATTTTATAATAATTTCAAATGTATTTCTCTTCTCATAAATGTGGATTAATTATAAATTAACTATATAATACCTAATTAATTTTTGTTAGTGAAGTAAATTCACTATTAATTCTGTGTAGTGATTTTAACAGCTTAATTCAAAGTTAAGTCATGGTTATAAATTACGTTACAAATCCAATATTGACTGTTATTAATCCTTTGCTGGATTGGTAAAATAAGAAATTATCATTGTATATGAGGTACGAAATATTATATCATAGATCAACACAAAATATACTTTGAAAATCTATGAATGTAATTTAAATCAACACAAATTATTTTCAAATCTATCAAATAAATTTTTATTATAGTTAAGATACTATACAATATTGTTAAAATATTAAGAAAAAATAGTAAGAAAAAAGATAACATTTGAATTAGAAATTTATCTTTAATCTATTTTTCCATTATAAATATGGTAAAATTATATATCCAATAAAATTACCATATTGTATCAAAATATTACTAAAAATATCCATATCGTTATGGTTAAAATATCTTGATACATATAAAATCATTTTATTTTAAGAATATAAATTTTACATCACATCACATCATCGACTAGGTAATACATTTCATATTCATCATATTCAAGAAAACTCCGTTGTATAAAATGAAAAATAGTATAGCATGCAACAAAGAACTAAATGTGAGAGATATAGCACACGATCCTTGCTCTAAAAGGCTGCTGTTTATTTTGTTTTCTTACATTCAAAAATATTATGAAAAAAAATGTATATATTCGTATACAAAAGTTTATGCGTATTTTTTTTTATTAGATATATTTTTACACAAGAGAAATGTTGTGTTTTAAAACATATTCTAACGTGGAATATTACTCAGAGAGATTTTTTTTTTTTTTTTTTTTTTTTTTTTGATATAAGTTTTTCCTTTGTTTTTATATTTTTGATTACTTTTCTGTCTATGAAGAAAAAAAAATGATGATGTTATTACTTTGACATTTCAAGTCCATTGAAAAGTAAAGTCTTTTAATTTTCGTACTGAAAAGTTTCTTTAATTAATACTTTTAAACTCAATGGTTTGACTGTTGGTACAGATGCTCTCCTTTTTTATCTCATCATTAAAATTTTAAAGTCTAAAAAAAATATGAATATCCTTTTTATTAATAAAGTTAACCAATATTATATTTTCTTATATTGGTATAAAAATGTTGTTACGTTGTTATGTTGTGTTGTTATCGAGTCTATTACTTTATTATTAAATTCAGCGCCTGTTTTTCACAGAAGAATAACATTGGAAATTTGGAGAGTTTTTAAATATATTATTACAATCGTGTGTACATAGTAACTTTCAGACAAAACGCTTTACTCTTCAATTTTTATACTTTAAGTATTACAGTAATTATATTATTATTATTATTAATAGAGGTTGCTTTTTTTTTTTTTTTTTTTTAGGAACTTGTAAGATGAATATATTCTTAATTTGTAATTTTGACGTCAATGTTTTCCTCTTAAACTTAAGCTAATTTAAATAATAATAAAGTTATGCCTTTTAATTAAATTTAAAAAAAGAGGCTAATTTTCATTAGCTTTGCTGTTGTATGGAATTATTTCTTAAAAATAATTATGAATATTAGTATTATTAATTTTATAATAATGTCTTAACACTGTCTAAAATCCTAGATTCTAGATCCTAGATTCCTAAAATTCCTAAGATCCTAAAATTCCTAGATCTAATTCATCATGTAATGTTATGAATCGAAAATCATTTAATTGAACGATGCTTATAATTTTATAAAAAAATATATATATATATATTTTTTATTTTTACTAAATCAGGGGCAGATCCAGGCCAAAATTTTAGAGTGGAAGATTCTCTCATACTGCAATGTTTATCTCGGGGTAGTAATACCTGTAAAGTATTTTGACCTTTTTTTTGGGGAGGGGGGGGGGATTGCCTTCATCTCACCCCACCACCTCTGGATCCACCCTTAGTCTAATTAGAATTTTTGTTGTTGTATAAAACTCTACTCTAAAGTTAATATTATTTTGTAATTTATTTCTATACTAATAATGTATTGTATTATGTATGTACGTACTCCACTAATAATGTATTGGGCACGTAAAACTACCTGAAATATTTTCTTGGATGTCAATAAAAACAAAAACAAAAATTGTTGTTTTTTTCATATTAATTTTGTGGTCAAGTTTTTGTAAAATATAGTGGTTAAGCACTCACAACGACTTCATATAGATATTATTATTAACATAATTTAAACTTTTGATTGGTTTGTAATTGTGATTATACAAGCTTAATTGTGTAAACATTAATTATTACGTTAAAGGCATAGAAAACATGAAAACACAAGCATTTATATCACAAAACACTTGATGGGACTTACATAAATAACGTTAGTTGGTCTCAAAACCCAACTGTAGCGCCTTAGCAGTGATCAGAAAATTTTGATTTATGCAACCTGCACAACATTTTCATACTAATTTTTGCCTGTTAATGACGTCATAAACAGGAAAATTCACGCAAATTGCATACTTTACATTTTTTTCAAGCTCTTTTGTGGGGCTACATTAACATTCTGGTAAAAATTATTATCAGTTTTGTAGATCCCATAAGACAAAACTGAAAACATTTGAGCTCAATTTTCTAGATAATAATTGCATACATTCAATAAATAAATAAAAAATATTTATGACGTTAAAAGTTTAAATCTTATTTTTACACTTGAATATTTTACTAAATATAAGTTTAAAGTGAATGAAATAATGTTTATATTTTTCTTCTTCTTCTTTTTGTTCACAGATTTTTTTGTGTGGAGTTGTACGAATATAACGTGGTATATCTAAAGAAAACTTTTCCCCAAGGGAAATCTGACAGTATTCTATGTGTATGTGTGTTTAGTTATAGTGTTTTTCAAGCATTCTTTACGTATACCACATATAACAACGAAAGAATACAATATAACAAGTAAGTAAGTAGTATAAGATTCAATCTCTTTTATTGTAGTGTAAAAATGTTATAAAAATGAGCAAATATAGAAATCTATGACATACAAAACAAATATTATATTAGTTTTTTTTTTGAATGAAATTTTATATTGCTTTGATATATTATAATATAAAAATGAGGGTTGTTCTGAATACTTTTATTATATAGCATTTTGTTACTATGTTATATATAAACTACCCAATCAGTGTGTCTTAAATAAATCACATGACGTACAGAAATAGCTATTATTGGTTGTAACAATTGACAGTTTTTTTTTTCTTCACTTCATTCAAGAGAAGAAAAAAAACTATCTAGGTTAATGCTCTATTTTTATAATAAAAAAATATTTTTATTTACCTAGTTATAAGTTTATTTTTGTCGTGTCGTAAAATAATTTTATTACTAACAAAGAAGTTTACTTTATTATTATATATAAAATAAACTAAAACTTCTATATATATATCCTTTTTTTAATTACAAATATCACCGCTTATTTTTAGTATTTTATTATTATCTTTACCTTATATTTCTTCTTATTTTCACATTATTAGAAACGACAAAAATATTAGCTATATAAATAAGAAAAAAAAAAGAGAGTAAAAAGGTCACAGAAAGATATAATTTTTAAAGAATCTTGGCACGTTATTTGAATCAAAGGTATTGAAAAGATAATCCAAATATATATATAAAAAAAAAGTAGGTAAATTACTTTTTTGATGCCTTAGGTTGTTATCGCTTTTTTCCGTAAAATAAGTATGTAATTTTTCTTTAGGATATTATTGCTATAAAAATAATATTTATTCGCAACATTAAGTAGTAAGGTTACTGACAATATCTGTGAAATTGATAACAACAAAAGCTGTTAATATACCAAGTTTTTGTGCTATAAATATTTTTAATACAGAATGCAGTGATTTTTATGGACTTTTTTTTTCTTGTATCATATAATACGTATAATCATTACTTCCAAGGGAGCAATATAATATGAAACTTACGAGAATTAAGAATATAGCTAGCATATAATAAAATAATTTTCTATTGTACTTTATTATATTTCTAAAACACAATATTTATTTTAATATTTTTACATAGCTTTGAGTATATACTTATCGTATTGTATCAATGTTTAGACAGGAAGCTTCTCATTACAAACGTATAAATAAAGCCACTGATACATTAATAATTACTGTTTATTGTTGAATAAATTTTATTACAACAAAATTTAGATCTAACAAAACACCCTTTTAAATTATTAAATATTAAATAGAATATCCGAAACTGATACTAATTTTTACCAACCAAGACCCAAATTTAACCAGTTTTTAGTTTCAAAAGGTTTTATTTCATAAAAATGCAAAATATACAGAATTTCGGCATGTTTATTGTCAGTTTTACAGTATATAGTATATAGGCATCTTTTTACTCGTCTCAACCCAAATATGCAAATGTAACCACGCAAGAGATCTCTGTAGTTGTAAAGTATGCAATTTACGCGATTTTTGTCTGATCATGACGTCATGCCAAAACGATAGTCAATAGAAAATGTTGTGCTGGTTGCATACATCGAACGGTTCGCATATTTACAATATTGTAAATATACGAACGGTTATTGGGACAAAGTTGTGTTATTTTTGCAAATCTCATCCTGTGATTTGTAAAATAAAAGGTTATTTAGCAAAAAGAATGTCTTTTAAAAATCTGTTATAAATAGCTATATACATGATTCAACTATTGTTGTCAGAAGCAATGATGTTAAATATTTAATAGATTTATAGAAAGAATTCTCGTATCTCTAATATTCAAAAGCCAAGCCTCTAACTGTTTGGAATCAAAGTCAACTACCCATGATCAAAATTTCACGATCCATGAACATCTGGGTATTTGTTGTTGAAATTGACATCATAGATTTGTGTAGGAGTAGAGCCTAAATACCAGGGGCGGCTCGTGAAGTTTATGACTAGGCAAGCACTCGGTGATAGCTTATATATTCTGGGGGGGGGGGGGGGGGGTAGCCCGCCGCAGGCGCCGATTTTTTTTTAGACCACGTGGTCCCTTATAATCTTTGATTTTCGACAAAAAAAACTGCACATCTGAACCTTAAAGCAATAATCATTTTGATTTTTTATAACGAAAACTTTCAAAGAAATTGTGCTGTTAAAAATATTTTTTTAATTATATTTCTTAATTAGTAATTACTATAATGATCGACTATTGAATAAACTATACATAAAAGAGTATTGTAAAAGTAGTGTATAAATTAGATTTTTCACAAAATCGTACGTAAATATTTTCATGAAGAGCACGTTATTTAATATTATTATTGCGCATTTATTTTTATTTTATTCTCGGGCTATTCAGTTTTTATTTGAAAAGAAAAGAAAAGAAGAGAGAGAGAGAGAGAGAGAGAGAGAGAGAACTAACTGCCGATTAGATAATTGCAAATGTACACGGCCCTATTTATCGTTTATTATATTTGTTTTGCTTTAATTTATATGCCAAAACAAACTATATAAAAAAAAAAATTATTCTTTGATTTTTAAATCAGTTCACAATTACACCATGCCCGAAAAAAACTAAACACAGTCATTTTTAATGTCACAGCTTTTATTATTTAAAAATTGACAAAATAAATAATAACTTTAGCTAAATTCAGGCACATTTGTTAATATTTCCCCTCCCTTTTTCGGTACAATAGATCATTTTAAAAATAAATAGTTCTCTCCGTTATACCTTTTCCAGCTTATTCTTATATTAATATTTTTAATGGAGATTGTCGGTTTAGCGTGCGGGCAAACGTGGGGATGTTATATAAGGATCCTCTAATTTAACATTTATGCTTGGGCTTAGTTGTTGTTGTTGTTGTTGTTTTGTTTTTTGTTTTTTTGCGATTATCTGAACAAACTACACCAATTCTGAATTCCGTATATTTAAATGAGAAAAACTATCACAATAAACTTTTACGTTTTTAAAGCCATAGGAATTTTTTTTTTTCAAAGAATTTTTGACACCGATTATCTTCATATTGAGCTCATTTACTGTAAAAATTTTCAAACAATAAAAACCGCGCTGTGTCTTTAGAGGTGCATGTCAACTATACTCAAAAACATTTCCAAACAGCAACATTAATTTTTGTCTCGATCTCTCTCTTTATTTTTTTTATCAATAATATTCTTAATATTTTTGGCTATGTATAAATTACAAAATAATAATAATAAAGTTTAAAAGACATCATCAAATCGCGCCAGTGAAATTATTTAAAAGTATAATATATTATATATAGAAAGAAGGTAATTGAGAGCAAAAAATTGCATTTAATTGATTCATGTAATTTACTATTTATGTTTTTATAAAATAAAATTTATTTAAAGTGTGTGATCTATTGATTTACACATATGTCCAAAGTTTCATATTTTTAAAACACTTTTTACATATAAATTACACGACTTTTTATTCATATTTTGGCATAGACTGCAGCATATCACGCTATTGCTAATTAGCCGTTACGCATACGACAACATTAAAGTCACACATTTATAGACAAAATAACACAGATTCAGGAAATGTTTTTATTTTTTCAATCCAACAATTACTTATTGAGTTATTAATTTTTTAAGAAAGGTGCAAGCATTTTATTGAAGTGCTTTCACGACGTCTATTCAGAAGCATTGCAACCTCCCGTCCCCCCGCTTTTTTTCTCAATGCTAGCGCTATAGCGATGTATGCTGCTGTAGTGTGGAGCATTCACGATTTTTATTGAGGAGGGCGCTGCATACGTGATTTTTTTTATAAAGGCGCGCTTTGTTTTTAATGAATACAAATTAGAAAAAAACATTGAAAATAGATAAAAATTAGCTACAAAATATGAAAAATAACTTTCTTTATTGAATTATGGAATAAAACCTTTTTGATCGATTTTCTATAGGCATGCACTGCTTGCAGGGCTTACATGCACCAGCCGCCCCTGCTAAATACTCGTATTCATATTTCAAAATTTTGCACGGCGAACCTTAAACTTTTTTTTACATACTTGAACTTCCAATATTTCTGTAGCTTATAAATGTTGGAAAAACTTGTAATAAGTTACATTACTATATCACATATTCAGCCCTAATTAAGACAATAATTAGATAACATTAAATGCTATATTATTTAGTTACATTTTACAATAAAAACAAACATTATACCAAATATATAGTTATTATAAGAAATTTCATGATAACATTCAGTTAATTATTCATGATATTATATTAATAATTAACCTAAAATAATATTTTCAATAAAGATATTGAATAAATATATCTATATAATATTCATTTACATAACAATTGTAGAACAAATCAAATCACCATTATATGAAACTATTATAAGCACAATAAGAATATAATTGAAGTAATAATACACATATATACATACACGTAATATTACTGTTAAGGGTGGTAAAAAAAAAAATACCATAACAATGATTGTCCAATTTCTATGTAAATTTTCTTAGGGTTTATATTAGAATAAACATTACTAACATGGGTCGCTAAAACGTCATGTTTAACTCTATACACAACTATAACTAACCATCACATAGATGACAGAGGTGGCTTATATCAACTATGTTTATTCTCTACATATATATGCATATTTTCTGTGGATTTTATACTAATTTCTGTTTCAAATCTCTTGTTATATTATTTGCATATTTAATAAGAAATTTTTTGTTTGTTTATAGTTAACGTGAAAATTTATACTATTTGTTATTAAAAGTGTAAATAAATATCAAGATATATTTTAAAGATTTAATACATTTCTCATGCATGAATTAAAAATAAATACACCCTGGCCAAAATAAGATCTGAAATTTTTCCAACCGGATGCACACCTTTTTCTCATGAAATTTTCCCCAGATAAACACCAAAATTTTATAGGAGATAAATGTAATATTAAAGTTAATATGTGTTAAAATTTATTCTTATAACTTGATTAGAATACGAGAAATGGAGGTGCTTCCGGTTGAAGGTTGAAGTAATCTCTCATCTTGTTTTAGTTTACGTAATTAATTATGAATTTTAGCAAACAACTATTCATAAAAACACAGAATGTTATCGCAACTTTTGTAACATGAATTTTGTAGTATGAAAAGTTATGTTGTACGGTATGCTTATTTATGCAATTACAAAATATTAATATTTGTGCTATACTGTAAATCAAAATTAGTATTTATTGCAAGCAGAGTACTATTTATTTATTTTCTCCGTCCGATATTGACAGTATACATACATTAAGTCACATTTGACGCACCAGTTTTTCTCGGCTTGTATGTGATCGTAAACTCACAAACTTGGCAGTTCATTACGTATTTTAATATTAAAGTTAATGTTACCATTTTTTGGTACATATTTAGGTATTAGAAGTTATAAAAAGAAGTTGCTGTCGTTAAAAAAAAAAAAAAAAAAAAAAAAAAGATGATAAAAGGGTGTTTTATAATATGTATAATTTTTTCATTACGTAACCTATAAATTATGGACCTTTTTCATTCCAAAATAGACACTTCTAATATAGTTTCATATTAGTTTTAAGTACATAAATTCTGTCATATAGTTCCATCTATATAACTATAGTAATTATTGACTAATAACGGAACAACTGTTTTGAGGCCGACTTTAAGTGATTTTGCTTACATCCGCTTCCGTTTCGACGTTCTGCACATGCGTAGTAAGTAGAAACGGAAGCGGATGTTACCGAAATCGCTTATAGTCGGCCTCAAAACAAATGTTCCTTTATTAGTAAATTATTATTTTACACTTTTGTTTTACTTATTCCGGTAATTAACGTTTTAATATACTCGTTAGCAATCTTAAAGCCATAGACCACATAAAACAACATGTTGGAACACGAAACGGGATCTTCAAAACTGATGACAATTTTTACCAGAATGTTAATGTAGCCCCACGAGAGAGCGTGAAAAAACTGTAAAGTATGCAATTTGCGTGAAAATTCATGTTTATGACGTCAAAAACATGCAAAAATTAGTATGAAAATGTTATGCGCGTTGCATAAATCGAATTTTTTTTTATCACTGCTACGGGGGTACTGTTGGGTTTTGAGACAAATTATTTATGTAAATCCCATCAAGTGTTTTGTGATTTAAATGCTTATGTTTTTCTCTGCTCTATTCCTTTAAAGATTATTGAAGTCAAGAATAGTTTACTATCGTGTCATATTATTACATTAATTTTCCCTCACGTATAATCTAAAGTTTAAATACAACGTGATAGAAACGTGAAATAAATACATGAAACAAAAGTAAAGGAATCTGAAATGCATCCTTCAATTTCTTTACTAGTCAAGTTCAACACATTGTTCATGAAGATATATAAAATTAAGTATTACAATAACGTATATAAAAGTGTTATAATATTATATTGTATATAGAATGATATAAATGCAATAAGTTTTCAACTACAATATAGTGCTGCAGGTGGCATAAAGTAAGACTTAATATGTTCCCAAGTGGATGCACTAAGGTGAAGTTTATTAAAACAGTAGTAGTAGTAACACTAGTTGATGTAAAGTGCAAGTTTTATTGCATTAATTCCTAGAGGTAACTAACTCTCCTTCATAACGTATATTATACAAAGTTATTGCATCGTAAATATATTTGCAATAGTACTGCAGCTCTAACAAAGCACTTGAAGCTATTTCTAAAGAATTTTTAATCTAAAAAAAAAATAATAATAATAAGAAAGTCATCTTGTAATTTATTATCACATGAATTTCATTTATATAATAAATATCAAAATTTCATTACTTTTTAACTCTCTTCTTATTATTGTCGCTTTATAAACATGAGAGATGCCAACAAATTTGGTATCGTTTTGTCTTTTAAAACTAACTTTGATATAGTGGTTTTTGATATGCTTCAAATGATAATTTATGTTTTGGAATGAAATATATTTTTGTTGTGTATATTTGATATTATGGAATTTTTAAGACGTAATATCGTATTGCTGAAGCGAAAATGAGAGAGAGAGAGATATATTTATTTTTTGAGAGAGAGAGAGAGATTATACGAGTGAATGAAACAGCCAAATTTTGAAGTGAGCCTAGGAAAATATTGGAGATCGATATTGAGCGTAAGAACATCCCAGATCTGGAGATTAAAACCTTAGTTTTTTTTTTTTTTTTTTTTTTTTTTTTTTTATTCTACTAGAAATAATCAACTCTGCTCTAGGCATCTCAGTTTACTTTCAATCTGAAAATATCGTATACTGTACAAGTAATTTTAGCTGTATTATAAAGATGTAGCAGCTTTCAATTTGTAACATTGAAAGTTGTATTACTTTTAAAATTTAAAACACATTTACCTTATTATAATATTAAAAGCAATTTTTATGACGAGTGTTGTTAAAATTAAACAACTAGATGATCTTGGTGTTATGGATGAATATATTTTGAACGTAAATTTAAATCGGTTTTTTAATTTGTTAAATTTTCAAATTCAATTTAGAAAATTGAAAAGGGAAGAGAGAAAGAGAAAAAGAGAACGAGAAATTTGGAACAAAAAAAAAAGTATGCAAAACATTGAATTGTTCTCTCTCTCTCTCACACTCTCTCTCCAAATCCAATTAATATTAGTATTAATGAGTACTGAATCAAACTTAACGATGGTTTTATGATAAAAAAATCTACATTTAAATTACAGAAATAATGAAGTTTATGAATATTTATGCAATTAAATTTTTTATTACTTTTAAAAAAAAATCCGTTAAATTTACAATTTACATGATTATAACATATTGTATTTTGTTAAAATTGTCATGCAGTTTTGCATATTTGTGTAATTATTTTATACAATATGCATGTTAGAATGTTTTCATAAATAACATGGTACAATACAAAGATGTAATACAGTAGTACACATGCAAGTAAAGCATAAAAAGAGAATTTTAATTTTCAAAGCATTCTAGTATCGATTATTAATTAGAGAATTGGGTTTAACGATATATTTTAACGGTTTTAAAACAATCAACATATTTAATTTTTCTTTTTGTACAACGTATTTAGTTCTGTATAATTTTAATACTAATAAATAAGTAATAAATTTTGTACTTATCGCAGTTTCAGTATATGATACCCCATCAAAAATCATAATCAAGTTATATTGTGAGTTTTTTTTTTCATTTGTAAATAATTTTAGCTTTTCATAACCTTTACTATGTAATTTTTACATTATTAAATCATAACTACGCCATATAAATATAGTAAAATTTTGAAATTTTCAAATAAAAATAAAGTAAACAAATTATATGAAGGAAGAAGCTAAAATAACCAATTTAAAAAATATATACATATTATAATATAGATTTTTTTTTTCAAATAAACCGTTTAAATTTTTCTTATATATAAAAGAAAAAGTGTTAAAAAACATATAATATAAAAAAATAAGCTGTAACAAACAAGCAAGTATTGCACATAACATTCTAAAGACGACGGTAGCAAAACTTAACGAGTTAGGTTGCTGAGGTTAAAGAAAGAGAAAGAGAGAGAGAGAGAGAATGTGAGTTGGTTAGAAGAAAGTTTGTGAGAGACGTTTTACCTGGGAGAGAGAGAGAGAGAGAGAGAGAGAGAGAGAGAGAGAGAGAGAGAGAGAGAGAGAGAGAGAGAGAGAGAGAGAGAGAGAGAGAGATTTTACTCTACTAACAGTATGCCACACTTTCAAAAAGTTTTTAGCTTTTCAAGAAGAGACACTGACATACCGGTCATTACCCAAGTATCCAAAGTCCCCCTTTTTTTTTTTCTTTTTTTTTTTTAATATGTAACACTAACCTATAAATTTAACGTAATGATGACACCTTTATATTAAATTTATATAATAAAAAAATAAGAAAAAGAAAAGGTAAAGAAATGTAAATAAAAATAAATTGCATCAAGATAATAATTAAAGTATGTTAATAAATTATAATGATAATAGCAAACTTTGTGCTTTCTTAATTATTTTATTTCCATTATAATATAACATGTCATTTACTATGATATTAAATAACTTTATGACTTTGTCATTAAAAGATTATCTATAATGGAGTTTATATGTTAAATTAAGTTATAAATTTTTGACCAAGGGATTTAGGGGAAAAATATTAATTTTAAATTATATATGAAGTGAAAAATTCTACAATATGTTGACGTAATTTTGAAAAAAGAAATTTTCAATAAAGATATTTAAAGTATAAATTCTGCTTGACAGTGTTTTACAATCCAATGTGTATGTACGAACATTTTAGCTGCGTGCTAATGCAAACACCAATGGAATATCAGAGTAATTTTAAAAATATAAATACATCACGTTTGTAATCATAGTCTTACTGTGAGTATTACAAATATCAATATACGAGTAAACGATGGGTAAATAAATATAAGTAATGATCACCATACTTGACATTAAATATCTCACATATCAAAGTAATATCATTTACATACGCTGAAATATATTATACGTCTCTAAAGATACAAAAAATTCTTACCTTAATTTGTTTGTTATTTGTAAATATTTGAAATCGTAGACATTTAAGTAAAATATAGTAAAAATATTGAATTTTTAAAATAAAAATAAAGTAAACAAATTATATGAAGGAAGAAGCTAAAATAACCTATTTAAAAAAATATATATATTATAGATTTTTTTTTTTCAAATAAACCGTTTAAATTTTTCTTATATATATAAAAGAAAAAGCGTTATATGAATGTTTGATATTTCTTATATAATCGTTTATTTAACTAAAAACTGCCATTTGAAATAGACGATATTTGTGGGCAATAATGCAAACTAAAATTTTCTTGGCTATAGATGCGTATGGTACTACGCTTAGTGAGGAATAATAAAAAAAAGTAGAAGAAGAAGACATTTTTAAAGCATCTATTAACCAATTATAGATACAATTCTTAATAAAAGTATAAAGTCACGCGTGTAAAATGCACGAATAATATAATTATTATTCTTATTATATTACATACAATACTAAAACTTTATTTGAGCCATTATCTTATACAACAAGAAAACATTGTTATAAAAAAATAAAACAACACAATTTTTTCCTAGCTTTACGTTAATTGTTTTAGTATTTAATCCGGAAATATAACTTTTTTCTCTCCCGTTTTTTTTATTTTTATTATTATTATTTTTTATTATTTTATTTCAAATGATTTAAATGATATTTTTATTGATAAGAAAAAGAAAAATAATAATGTTATTATTGTTCATCAAAACATACGTTCTATAAGAAAAAATTTTAATAATTTTTTAGCTTATGTTAATAAAAATGTTGAGAATATTGATATTATTGTGTTGACTGAAATTTATATTTTTGATCATGAAATAAAGGTTTATAATTTAATTAATTTTGATAAATTTGTAAAAAGTAGAGAAGAAAATAAAGGTGGTGGTGTTTTAGTGTTTGTAAATAAGAAATTTGATGCTAAAATTATTGATATAAAATTTATTAATGCGGAGGTTTTAAGTCTAAAGTTGAATAATAATTTAATGCTGTATAATATTTATAGACCTCCAGGTTCTAACAAACTTTTATTCATAAAAGAATTAAAAGAGTGTATTTTAAAAAATAATGAAAGTAATTGTGTGATTTTAGGTGATATAAATTTAAATTTGTTAGATCAAAATGATAATATTGTACAAAAATATGAAAATAAAATGGCAAAATATGGTTATCTAAAAATTGTTAATGATGTTACAAGGGAGGAATGTACAATACTAGGAAATTATTCAGCTACTTGTATTGATCATATTTTTGTTAAATTAAATAATTTGTTTGAAATTGATAATAGTTTTATAATTAAAAGTAAAATCACCGATCATTATATGACTGGTTGTATATTGAGTACTAATTTAATTAATAATAATTGTAATGAAAAAGTAAAAATTAAAAATTTAAAAAAATTCAGAAATATGATTTGTAATTATGATTGGAGTATATGTAATAATATTAATTGTCCAAATGAATTATATAATCATATTGTAACAGTTTTTCGAAATATAAGTGATAAATGTGAAAGTGAAAAATTATTAAATAGCAAGAATAGAAGATTAAATAATGTGTGGTGTACTGATGAAATAAAATTTCTTATGAAAGATAGAGACAAATATTTTCAAAAATTTAAAAACTCATTACATATGCCTGAATATAGAATTAGATATAAAAAATTAAGAAACAAAATAAATTTTTTAATAAATAAAGAAAAAAATAATTATTATCATTCTAAATTTGTTGAAATTGCTGGTGATATAAGAAAATCTTGGTGTTTTATTAATCAAATATTAGGGAAAGAAAATCTTAATATTGATAATATTATTATTAAATATATGTCTGATGTAAGTTCTATCAAAGATATTGCTAATAATTTTGTAAATCATTTTGTAAATTCAATTGAAGATGTAAAGATTAATTGTAATTTAATATTAAGTGAAAATTCGCTTAAATTTAATAGTAATTTACAATCAATGTATCTACCAAAATTAAATGAGAAACGAGCAGTTTATATTATTAATTTATTAAGTAAGAAAAAAGGACCAGGTCATGATAATATAGGTGTTCAGGATATTTTATTTGGTGGCGAATCATTAATTCAATATTTAATAAGATTAACAAATATGTGTATTGAAAGCTCAGTATATCCTGATAATCTAAAATTATCATTGATAAGGCCAATTTATAAAGGTGGGGATCATAAACTATATAATAATTTTAGACCAGTTGCTGTATCTGCTTTTGTTGATAAATTTATACAAAAACATATTGAATTATTATTGTCTGATTATTTAGAAGAATTCAATATTATAAATAAAAATCAATATGCCTATCAAAAAAAAAAGGGTACAGCAAAATGTCTATATGATGTTTCCAATTTTATAAATGAAGAATTAGAAAAAGGGCATCATGTTCTTTGTTTATTTGTTGATTATTCCAAAGCATTTGACACTATAGACCATGACTTATTGTTAAAAGATTTAGAAGAAATTGGAATACGAGGACCAACATTAATGTTAATTGCGAATATTATAAAAAATAGACAAGTTGCTGTCAAAATTAAAAATATTGTAAGTGAAATTAAAATAATAAAATGCGGTATAATACAAGGAGGGGTCTTAAGTGCTAAATTCTTTATAATTTATGTTAACAAAATTTTTAATTTACTAAAATATTGTAAAGCAAAAATGTTTGCCGATGATTTACTTATGATAGCGGCTCATAGTAACTTTGAAGTTGCAAATAAAATGTTACAAAATGATTTTGATTCAGTTTTGGAATGGTCGCATGATAGGAAAATATTAATTAATAGGAAAAAAACAAAAGTTATGCACATTTTTAATAAGTATACATATACTATGCAAAATATTCAATTAAGAGCTCATACTAATAAGTGTTTACATAATTTTACTTTAAATTGTAATTGTGAGTTTGTAGAACAAGTAAATAATTATAATTACTTAGGAGCTATTATTGATCAAACATTTGATTGGGATTTGCATATTATGCAACTGTTAAATAAATTGAGATCTGCAATTTTTAAATTAAAAACAGTAAGATCATATGTGAATGAACAGACGATGAGACAATTATATTTTTCTTTTGTACATCCACATATATTATACGGTTTATTATCTTATGGTTGTACTAAATCAGGTAAATTATGGGAATTGAAAAAAATGCAAATAAGAATATTAAAAATTTTAAAAAAAGGAAATAAGCTAAAAAGTGATCTTGAATATTTTAAGTACTTTAAGATATTGCCAATAGAAGAAATGTTTAAATGTTCTTTTATTTGTGAAAATTATTTTGAAAATTCTCATGGTATACCGAGAACTCATATTTATAGTACCAGAACAGCAGTGAACAATCCTTTATTTGTACCAAAAATTGTAAATAGATTCACTGAAAGGACAAAAAAATTTTTACTTCCTAAATTATGGAATCAAATTCCATCAGAATTAAAAAGTTTTGCAAATAAAAATGAAACGAAATTTAATATGAAAAAATTCTTTCTTGATAATTTATAAAATGTTGAACAATTTTTTGCTGTTTGTATTGATTAATGATGATTAATTTTTGCTTCTTGTATTATAAAAATACTTCTCTTAAATGAAAAAAAAAAAAAAAAAAAAAAAAAAAAAAAAAAAAAATGTTTTTGTGTAAATACGTACTTTATTTGCTTTTGAAATATATATAATAAAAAATATGTATATGTAGTAATATAATATAATAAGACACGATTGTGTAACAATAAATGAACCAACCGATAAGGCTATGCCTTGGTTGGACTTTGTATATTTGTGTGTTTGAAATAATAAAAAAAAAAAAAAAAAAAAAAAAAAAAATTAAAATTTATATTAAAAAAAAAAAAGATAAAGCTTTTGATGTATAGCATTTTTTGTTGTAACACATGTATCTGGCGTGAAAATATAATAAATAAATAATTTTATTTGTTATTTTAAATTCAAACTAAATTCAACGTTATTTACTCAATATTTTAATTATATTTGAGGAAAAAAAAAAAACCAAATGATATTTTATTTATAATGCAATATATTTAATTGCTTTGTATTTATATTTCATTACAATGGTAAAGTAAATGGTAATTATTACATGCTAGGTTTATATGTATAATTAATATTTCTCCAACTATACGTAATTTTAATTATTATTATTAACTATTTTATATATACATAGAGTTTATTATTATTATTATTATGTAAAATATTAATTTATTTTATCTTTTGTTTTAATTAACATTTTTGTTATATTTATTTCATTTTATTTGGAACATATAAAGTATAATAATGTTTAGAAATGCTATAATTATATTATTATAATTTTAAACTCTATTTTATATGAAAGTAATTTACAAATACTATAACCTGAAATTAAAATATAAGTATTTAAAAAAGTGAAGCAATGACATATCGTCTCATATTTATAAAATGTGTTGAATTTATGATTAATTTTTGCAGTATTTAGTAATTACAATGTCACTCGTACTATAAGAAGTTACTGTTCTCAAAAGAAAATGTCTCATTGCTAATTCTGTTTATTTTTAAATCATGAGATGGAAAAATTCAGTCTGGGGGTCGATTATCGTAAACTCGATAACTATAACGATAGTTCGTTATAGATATAGTATAGATTAACACTTTTGCAAAAACTATCGTTATAGTTATAGATTAACATTTATAAGTACGATTATCGTCAAATTGGATAACGATACTTTTAAAAATTTACTCACTCAGAAAAAGCAAAAAAAAAAAAATATATATATAATAATAATAATAATAAATAAATAAATAAAAAAAAAAGGATAAAAATATAAAAATATGATGTAACTAAAATTTGGAAAAAAAAAGTATCGTTGTCGTGAAATTATCGTTATAGTTATTGTGTCGTTATAGTTTCAAAAAAAATAATAAAAAGTATCGATATCGTTATAGTTATTGTGTGAGGCTAGAATATAGTATCGTTATCGAAATTTTGGGTATCAAACCCAAGACTGATTTTAAAAATTGAACATACATATTGATGTATCCCTTAATAAATAAGTGAAGTGAGAAGTAAGGATCCACACTGAAATCGTATTGTGATATTCATGATATATCATGAATACCAGAAATTGCTTACTCACAAATTTTTAACTCTATTTTGAAGTTAGAAACTGGTTAATAGACAAGACCAAATAGAAACAGGTTTGTTGAAGTAGGTTATGTAAGATGGTCCCATTTCATTATATCAGTTGGTTTTGAAATGAACCATGGAATTTAAAGAAGGGCAAAACTGACTTATTGTAAGCAATGTACACCCTAAAAAAATAAGCGTTCAAAACCTTGCACATAGTTTTGCAATACTTTATGTATTGTGGAATCACCAGTTATGACGTCATTAAACGTTAAAAATCTAACGATAAAAACGTTAGTGACGTCACAAGTGTTGGAATCACAATAGAAAAAAACGTTAAACTTGGCCGTTGCAAATTTTACTGCAGCAAGTTTTTAATAATTGTACCATATTACCCGACTTTAATAAGTAGAAGAAAACAAAATCAAAGTAAGCAGCTAATAAAGAGTAAGATTAATTAAAACAAACAAAATTAAATCAATGTTAAATCAATTTATCATTGACTACTCAACTTGTTATTTAAATTCAACAGTAAAGTATTATACATAATACATTACAATTAATTATAATGTAATACTAAATATGTTATACTGTATATATTTATCAACCACTAGATATAATTGATCAAGATATATTGATCAGCTTAACCAATAATCATCCATCAAACTGTCAACATTAGCTATATCAATAAATATACTCAATAAAAGCCACAAAGATATTATACACTTAATTTAGTATTATAATCGACTAGGAAATACTTTAATACATAAATAATCTTTATACCTGTCGGATATGATAATTTACAGGTGTATGAGAGAGATAATAACATTGTGCAAGTACTTCCGGAAACAGTAAATAATTATTAAATGAAAGTATAATGTAGAATTACTTAATTTTTTCTTATATAAAATTAGTAATAATCATGCAATGACAAAGTTAAAAAAATCCTTTAAAACACAATTACAAAATATCAAATAACGGGTAGAGAGAGAGAGAGAGAGAGAGAGAGAGAGAGAGAGAGAGAGAGAGAGAGAGAGAGAGAGAGAGAGAGAGAGAGAGAGAGAGGGAGAGAGGGAGAGAGAGAGAGAGAGAGAGAGAAGTGCTTTCAAATTGTATTGGGAAAAGACTTTATAGGAATAGGCAATAAAAAAAAATAATAATAAAAAAAAAAAAACAGAAACATCACTGGCAAATCGCGAGATGAAACTACCCACCATTGTACACATTTTAAATATATTCACTAGTTTGTAGTCCCTATCCTATCCTATATTCTGTAGCTAGGAGATTAGTTGTAAATTAGGCATTCCCCTTTAAAAATGTTATTGTAGTCTGATAACGGTGACGTCACGTAACTTTTAATTTTAGTTTTAGAGGCTATAGAACAATTAAGAGGTATAATACGTGTATGTACGTATAATGGCTTCTTCAAATTTATTATTTCAGTTTTTTGAATAAAGTAGACTTTTAAATAATTCTGCAGTCAACAAAAAAAAAAAAAAAAAAAAAAAATGCGTGAAAATTAAAATGCGTGAAAAGTATTTTTTTTTTTTTTTATTATTTTTTTCAAACACACAAATATACAAAGTCCAACCAAGGCATAGCCTTATCGGTTGGTTCATTTATTGTTACACAATCGTGTCTTATTATATTATATTACTACATATACATATTTTTTATTATATATATTTCAAAAGCAAATAAAGTACGTATTTACACAAAAACATTTTTTTTTTTCATTTAAGAGAAGTATTTTTATAATACAAGAAGCAAAAATTAATCATCATTAATCAATACAAACAGCAAAAAATTGTTCAACATTTTATAAATTATCAAGAAAGAATTTTTTCATATTAAATTTCGTTTCATTTTTATTTGCAAAACTTTTTAATTCTGATGGAATTTGATTCCATAATTTAGGAAGTAAAAATTTTTTTGTCCTTTCAGTGAATCTATTTACAATTTTTGGTACAAATAAAGGATTGGTCACTGCTGTTCTGGTACTATAAATATGAGTTCTCGGTATACCATGAGAATTTTCAAAATAATTTTCACAAATAAAAGAACATTTAAACATTTCTTCTATTGGCAATATCTTAAAGTACTTAAAATATTCAAGATCACTTTTTAGCTTATTTCCTTTTTTTAAAATTTTTAATATTCTTATTTGCATTTTTTTCAATTCCCATAATTTACCTGATTTAGTACAACCATAAGATAATAAACCGTATAATATATGTGGATGTACAAAAGAAAAATATAATTGTCTCATCGTCTGTTCATTCACATATGATCTTACTGTTTTTAATTTAAAAATTGCAGATCTCAATTTATTTAACAGTTGCATAATATGCAAATCCCAATCAAATGTTTGATCAATAATAGCTCCTAAGTAATTATAATTATTTACTTGTTCTACAAACTCACAATTACAATTTAAAGTAAAATTATGTAAACACTTATTAGTATGAGCTCTTAATTGAATATTTTGCATAGTATATGTATACTTATTAAAAATGTGCATAACTTTTGTTTTTTTCCTATTAATTAATATTTTCCTATCATGCGACCATTCCAAAACTGAATCAAAATCATTTTGTAACATTTTATTTGCAACTTCAAAGTTACTATGAGCCGCTATCATAAGTAAATCATCGGCAAACATTTTTGCTTTACAATATTTTAGTAAATTAAAAATTTTGTTAACATAAATTATAAAGAATTTAGCACTTAAGACCCCTCCTTGTATTATACCGCATTTTATTATTTTAATTTCACTTACAATATTTTTAATTTTGACAGCAACTTGTCTATTTTTTATAATATTCGCAATTAACATTAATGTTGGTCCTCGTATTCCAATTTCTTCTAAATCTTTTAACAATAAGTCATGGTCTATAGTGTCAAATGCTTTGGAATAATCAACAAATAAACAAAGAACATGATGCCCTTTTTCTAATTCTTCATTTATAAAATTGGAAACATCATATAGACATTTTGCTGTACCCTTTTTTTTTTGATAGGCATATTGATTTTTATTTATATTATTATTATTGTATTATGGTACGTCATCCTGAAAAGGCAACTCACGTAAATTCAATTCCATTGAAAAAGTAGTTTGCACATTTTTCACTCAATTACACCGGTGTGCTGTGTTTACTGTTCACTTCCTCGTAAAATATATTATGTAAATTAAATAATAATATTGAATTTGTATACCTTTTAGACGACAATAGTGTAAAATTATCGAGAGCTAATATAATAAAACTATATAATTATTTTCTGTACTTTAAATAGATTAAAAAATAAAGTAGATAATGTATATTTTCAAATTTTATTTTAACAAGCTTTTAATATTATATTTTAATTAAATAACTGATTACTTAAATTTAATTTATACCAAAAAAAAAGAGAGTTTGATTTTAATTAAATTAACTCAATTACTAGAACTTTAAGTTAATTAAACATTTTATATAATAAATATTATGTAAATTACAATATAATGGAACACTGAGAATATTATAATCTTGTTTTAAAAAAAATAGTACCCTAAGTAAAATATTGAAATTAAAAAACACTACTCTTGTTTGAATTTGTGTGTAGATCAATAAAATGATGTAATCATAATGTATGCATTTTTTGATTGCATTTACGTTTCAAAGTCTTTTCTTGTCAATTAAATCAATGCAATGTAGATAAAAAGTACGAGAAACATTGGCACTTTAACAATGTAAGTGGGTCTTTTGTGGCCTCTCAATAAAAACCATTTATCATTAACAAAACAAAAATGTAATTTTTATTCATTTTTAAACTATGATTTTTTTTTCAGTAACAATATTTCTGATATAAAAAAAAACAATTGAATGATTTGTTAAATAAAAAAACAAACAACAAACTTTGCGAATATGAAATCATAAATTCTACATTACATAATGAATGATATATAATGATGTACATACTTTGGTTTATATTTTACAGTAACAGTAAACTTGTACATGCAATAATAAATATACAAACAAAATTGTAAACTGCACATAATATAATAATAATAACTATTGTAGTACCACTGATTTTCAAAGAGCTCATTAAAGTCCATTGTTAAATTTGAGTATTAGATTTAATTTATTCTTGCTTTGTTGCATATCTGTAAAAGAGAAAATCTTATTGTTATATTCTGTTGAAAGGCAGCTTTATATTATATATATATGTATATACCAACTTTGATATTTATTCCACAAACTAGACATAAACATACAAATAAATGAAATTATTGTCAGGTCCATTTCAGTTGTACTATACCACGTTTGTGTACTACTTAATCACGCTTAAAACTTTTGTAAATTCCTTCCTTTGTGTATAGAGATTTCAAATTAATTTGTTTGTGGTTAAATTTTGAATCAAATAAGCTCTAGGTATGTATATATTTGAATTATGAAATTACAAATTAATTTTCATGATTTAAATTATTTATTTTATTCTGTTGGCGTATAAATAGGAATATAAACTTTATTAAAAATTTTAAAGTAAGTTTTTAAAAAAAAGTAAAGGCATGAAATTTAGGTTTGAAAGTTATAAAAAGTAATGATGTTAAAATTTAATTTTAAAACTAAAATAATAATAATTTTAATAAATAAAATAAAAATATTATTACAATGAAAATTACTTCAATTCACGACTTGTTTTAGATTTTTTTTTTTATTGTTACAAACATAGTTATCAAATTTGTTTTTCTTTAAGAAAAGCATGGAGTTAACAATTTGATCACAATTTTTGCAATAATTATAAATTTCTAATACAAGTCATAAATTAGAATAATTTTATTTCCTCTGACTCAATCATTACGTATTTAAACTTGACAAAATTTATTGCACTTTGATGTTGTAGCTCTATTTCGCTAAGCTAACCACACGGGCCAACTTTCATTTTACTTATTAAACTCAAGT
Organism: Ecdyonurus torrentis; assembly: GCA_949318235.1. Lineage (NCBI taxonomy): Eukaryota > Metazoa > Arthropoda > Insecta > Ephemeroptera > Heptageniidae > Ecdyonurus > Ecdyonurus torrentis. Next base: position 25,696,472 of record OX439132.1, on the reverse strand, counting down.
AAGACGCTACCTTTTAGATTAGAACTTTAATTACGATACTTGTAGGTGTAAGAGTGAGATAGACTATCGTAAAGAGCTAAAACCTCGCACTCTAAAAAATATAATCTCTTAAAATAAAAAATAAAAATTTTTATTTGCATTGTTTTATATAAAAGTTTCTTTGAACAAACGAGTAAATTAATTTTCATGAAATAATTATCATTTTGTAACCTTATAAATTGCAAATGACGTAAAGTTATATATTTACTAAACTAGTAGTTTTAAATAAAGTAGTTGAATACACAAAACTAACCATTTTCGTGCTCGTAAAAATAAACAGTAAAAAATATTTAATATTTTTTTATGTTTTGCGCTAAGCAAACTTTGAAAATATACTATAAACAAAATTTTGACAAAATTTGAAGATTTTTAATAAAACATTACAATAATATGTTTGAATTCAATAAAAAAAATGTTTGTTCTTAAATACATTTTTTGGGAGAGAAAAAAATATATAATCACAAACTAAAAAGCCCTGGAGCAAACATAGTTTGAAGTTCAACTTGCTTAAAAATCAATAAAAGCAAAATTTTGCTCTACAAAATTTTGTCCTCTCTCTTTTGTACGTTTCGCTATAAAGCAATAAAAATAAATATTTACAAATACTGTAAACAAAATTGTAACAAAAAAAAATAATAATAATAAAAAGAAGTCAAACATCAACTTTTTTTAATAGAATCTTTTATTTTTGCATTAGTAAAATATCTATAAATTTATTTAAAAAAAAATGTCATTGAAAAAACTTTTTCTATAAACTTTTCTTAAACTTCAATCATTCTCTTTCATCCCTTGTTAAAAATACAATAAATCTTGAAAATTGCAGTTTAAATCAAAACCATTCTTCTACCCCTTTTTTTCAAATATTCAAATTTTTATTTATTGTAAAAACTTCTTCCAAAAAAATTCATTGCAAATATTTTTCATATCAAGCTAGTTGATTTTTAAAAGAGTTCTAAATGTTAAATAATAAAATTTCAGCATAAAAATATATAAATCATTTTACATTTATTTAATAAAAATATGAATGAATGTGATTTGATTTCCTATTGATATAAATATTCATTGTAGATAATAATTATTATTCATAATATTGATGATACTTTTATACGTGTTTCGTTTTGTTGTTACAAATTTACATAACTGATGAATCAAAAACTAAATTCTAAGTTTCCAAGTTTAAAAATATACTTTATAATAATTTTTTTGAATAAATAAATAATTAATTTTCATTGATTTTATTACTTTTAAAATTGGCATTTCAAGCTAAAAAAAATAATTATTAAAGTGTTCTATTATAGTTGAAGATTTTGTACAAAACATTTTTTCATATTACAATTCTACGAAGCTTTTACGCGATTGCCATATTACTTTATGACGCTGATTTTGGGTGTACCGTCTAGTGTACCGTACTGGGTTTTATTTATACAAGATTTATATCTGTATAAATATTGATATATGTTAATATTTTATTTTATAATAGGATGTTAAAGAGTCAATGGCAAAAGAGGCAATGAAAAAACAGTTTCCTTGATGCAGTCTTGTGTTCGATACCCAAAATTTCTATAACGATAACAATGCTATATTTTAGCCTCACACAATATAACGAAAAATTGTTATTTTTAAAACATCACTAACGTTATTGATACTGTATCGATAACAATGGTTTTTCGATAACGATAACTATAAATCATTCAGCAATATTTTTGTTAAAATAAAATATTTCAAATCTTTGATGACTGTGCAAGACTTTACTACAGTTACAATAATTACCCGCCTCATTCAGATTTTGTTTTATTGGTTTATATTGTATGTATTATTATTATTTTGTATTTCTTCGTATTTTTTGTGCACTTTTCATATTTTTGTGTGTATTTTTTATTATTTTTTAGAGCATAATTTTTGTTATTGTATAACAATATCGAAAGCTTTTAAAAATCTGTTAATCTTTTATTGATAACTAAATATCGATATAGTTATAGTATCGTTATCGAAAATACGATAATCAAACCCAAGACTACCATGATAAAATACATCTATAAATGAATTTAAAATTCAAATTATTCAAATTTATATATCCAGTACTTTTTATATGTCGTAAACAATTATTTTTTGTCTTGGTATTTCTCAATTTAACAAAATATATATATGTATACTCTCATAAATCAAAATCTATTTTATATTCAGTACAGAATTTTTGAGATAGGAAGAAAAGTACGTTTACATGCCCAAGACACATTTTATATTCTTACGTACAATTTGTTAACATTGAAAGATTTTCTCTGACTTTATTTTACTGTTGTATTTTACATAGAAATATTTGAATGACAAATTCGTACTAAAAATAAAATGAGAATTCACTTTCAAAAGTCAGTTAAAAGTAATCAAATACTTGTTTTGCTATATTTTTTAAGTCATAGACCACATAAAACCACATGTGCTTTTTAATGAATAAACACGAAATGGGATCCTCTAAACTGATGACAATTTTTACCAGAATGTTAATGTAGCCCCACGAGAGAGCGTGAAAATACTGTAATGTATGCCATTTGCGTGACTATTCATGTTTATGACGTCAGAAACATGAAAAAATTAGTATGAAAATGTTGTGCGGGTTGCATAAATCGAAATTTCTAATCACTGCTACGGTGCTACAGTTGGGTTTTGAGACAAACTAAAGTTATTTAAGTACGTCCCATCAAGTGTTTTGTGATATAAATGCTTATGTTTTTCTTTGGTCTATTCTTTTAAACATAAAAATTTAAGTATTTTCATTTTATTAGGAGTATATAGCATAGAAAATATAGAGTAAATGAGACAAAAATTGCTAGTAATTTAGTTACGTAAGAGAAGATAATAAAATACATAAAATGTAGATTACGTTTTTTATAATAGTGCTCAATATGGCTCCATGATATATTTGAAACATTTTCTTGACTTTTATTTAAAAGTAACATTAAAAAGGAATCTTTGGAAACTTTATCAAAATTATACTAAACGCTAACATCATACATTATTTACACCTGTTTAAATTTTTAGTCAATTTTACTTTGTATATAAGTGTCATTTAAAATTATACTTTTTTTCAATTTTTTTTTCTTTGCTTTTTCTCTGAAGATTTGTTGAAAGCGGGACATGAAAGAGGTAGTGACTAAGCTCGTTTCCTGTGGGCGAATATTTTATTGTGTCCATGGATTTCATTGTCAGCGCTTTTCTTTTTCTTTCTTTGTGCACTCCAATCTCAAATTCGCCTTTGAAACTTACACACGAATCTTGTTAAAAATAAAACTTGTTTTTCAGCAAAGAAAAAGAATAAAAAAAAAAGAAAGAAAAGAAAGAAAAAGAAAGAAAAGAAAGGCAAATAACAATAATAAACTCGCCTTGTTTTTTTTTATATAACAATACCGGTCTTTTAAATAATTAAAAGATACTATTTTAAAGGGTTATTGAATTCCAACGATACTAAAATAGTATAAAGTACAAAAATTTGTGCTTTTGACCAAGAATGAATATTTTGCCATTCTAACAATTGCCATTTATTGTCAATATTATTTGTATGAGAAAAATTAGCATGAAAAATACAATATTAGAGAACTAATAATGTATTTCCATTCTCATTTTTTTTCCCAAAAAAGATTTTAAAGATTTCATTTCAAAAAACATGCTTGCAAAAATAAAACTCAACATATTTGAAATAAATAAGCAAAACGTAGTACATAGTACTAACTTCTCACTATCTAATTTTTTTCTTAAAAAGCTACTGCCTGAAAAAAAAATGATATATTGGGACTATTATTCATATACATATCATGTCTTTTAAACCTTCAGTACTCTCACAAACCGGGGAGAAACTTTTAAAGTAGGCAACCAGTTCTACAAATTCTATTGCAGACCCAGAATTGATGACGTCGTGAATTTCTAAACTTGCCTACTTTACAGTTTTTAATTCCAGTTTGTGAGTATACAGAAGGGTTGAGGGAAATAATATGTGTAATGTATGATGGTCGCATCTTTTGAATGTAACGTTTTTAGGTCAATTTTTTGATACCAGTATCTTTTTAAACTAATTACAGTAACGTAATATAATTTTCTCTGTATATCAAAATTTAATAACAACAAAACTATCTTTATACTTCAGTTGATTGAAGCTCAGTTTACTTGAGCACAAAAATATCTGCAGTAGAATGACTTAGTGGTAAAGTTGGTTTCTCTGGTGTGTGGCTCGCTGAGTACTCCAGTCAATTTGTTGTTAGTTGCAGTGCTCACTAGCTGGCTGGCTGGCAGGCGTGTTACTGACACTTTTGCTAAAGCTAAAGTCTATATACTTCAGCTAGGGCAGCAGCTCTAACATTATATGGACTGATTGTTTCCCTGTGGGCTACGTCTCTCACTTGCCAACAAATAGACACAGCTTTTATATATTGTTAGAAGACAGTATACACTGAAAAAACAGAATTGAGTTTAGTAAATGAATATACATTTCGTAATTTATGTCATATAACATAAATGTTAAGTAAAAACATTTTTTTAGAAGATCGGAACACCTTGGTTCAGATCCTTGCTCTTTCGAATCATACGTCGTAGGGTTACTATTATTTTCGAATTACACAAATAATTATGGCAATACAACATAACTGCTATACTATATAGTATATAATATATAACATAGTCAATAGAAAAAAGTATAGCATTAATTATGCTGTTATAAATTAAGATTGCTTAATTTGAGCTAGCATAAACTTAAGACATTCTAGGAATGTTCAATTATTCAGACATAGACCACATGAAACAACTTGTGCTTTTTAATAATTAAACATGAAAGCGGGATCTCCAAAAACCAACGAAATTTTTTACTAGAATGTAAATGTGGCCCCACAGGAGAGCGTGAAATACTGAAGAGTATGCTATTTGCGTGACAATACCGGTTTCTAAGGCAAAAATTAGTTTTTTAAATGTTGTGCGGGTTGCATAAATTGAAATTTTCTGATCAGTTCTACGGCATCTACAGTTGGGTTTTGAGGTAAACTAATGTTATTTAAGTCTCATCAAGTGTTTCATGATATAAATTTTTATAATTTCTTATGGTTTATATTATGCCTTTAAGTAATATCGTTTATTTAACCAAGAACTTCAGTTTAAAATAGGTGATATCTGGGAGCGATAAGGCAAAGTTGTTTTGACTATAACGTGTATGTGTGTGTCTGCTTGTTGGGGGGGGGGGGGGTAGTATGTGTGAGTGTTTTTCTCCATGTCTATATTTTTTATGTGTACACTATAGAGAAAAGTGTGTTTTTATATATATTTTTTGCAAACCTTTTTGGTAAAAGTGGACGTCAAAATTCATGCCCTCTATATAACATTCACTATAAACGAAACAATATTTTAAAATAAAAACTCATGTTGAAAATTGTTACTGGGTTATGACTTTTCATATCTCTAAATATGGTGACAATATAACAGTATTTCGTTATGCAAATTGAAAATTAATTGACCTATTTTAAATAAACAGAAAAAAAATGTAAGTACAGACAGCTGTAAAGTAATTGTGAATTACATACAGCACGTAAAAAGATGAACTTGAGATATAGGTTACTTAAATTGAAGTATTTTCTCACCGTACCAAAACTTTCCATGTTATTATTATTATATATACTTTTTCCTCGTTCTTGACAGTAAAAATTGAAACGTCTAACATTAAATTCTATACATTTCATATTTTTCTCGGTGAAAATTATATAACTTTTTTTTTTGTCATTGAAAATAAAAAATAATCTTTTAAAAAGAAAGTTTTAAATTTTTTTTCTTTCATGTACATATACATGATTGTTACCTGACTTTTTGGTATAAAAATCAATAAGTTAAGACGAGAAAATTTAGTTTGAAGATCGAAGATACTTGAATACGAAGTCATTAACGACAAGTGCTTCTCGCACACACAAAATGATGTGTCGTGATTTTGACGTCACTTTACATGGCAAAATGTGACAATTCTCTGTAACTTTTATGTCTTGATAAGAACCTTTTATATATATGTATAACCACACACATATATATAATATACATTGTATATACCGTTGCATTATAAGATATTTAACATGAGTTTACGTACCACACAATCGGTACTTACATTAAGTACCATCTTATGTAAGTTCAAAACTTTTTTTTTATGATAGCGAAAGCTCAATATATGTGAGTTACGTCATTTTACATTTCAATAATGCTATATTTATGTGTTGTAAAATAGATAATAATAATTTTTATAACATAATGCAATATAAGAATATTTTTAGAGCTCATAATAATGACTTTTTAGGCTGCCATGAGTTGTCTATAGGGTGTATATGCGCATGACGTCACAGTATAGCATTGAATAAAATTGCACAGCATTGAAAAAACGTCATTTTTGGCTATTTACTTGGGATTTTTTTTTTTAATTTTCTTTTTTGTTATTATTTTTCTTGCATACTTGAAAACTAACGTGTTAACAGAATCAAAGCTCTCAAAAATATTGGTGTTTTTAAACTGGCAAAATACCTCATTTTCTCATACCGACCCATGTTATTTAGTGCTCACATATTGCGTTGATTCTTATGCGAATGCAACCACCCAATATAAGTTTAAAAATTGGATATATTTTTACGAAGAAGAATGTTTTCGGGATTACTTTTATTACTACATTAAAAAAAAAATATATATGGTTCAGGAACATAATGTAGCATTAGTTACCAATTAAATATTTTAATGAAGCGGAAGAACATCTTACAAGGAAAAAATAAAACTAAATTCTATTCTATTCTTAAATGAAGGAAAACCACATGATTTCTAATTGTTTGATAGAGGAAAATCTTACATCGCGGCTTATTTTCATTACAATTATCATATAACAGAAAAATCATATAAAGGAAACAATTTGATATTTATTTATTTATATATTATAAGCTAATAGATATAATAATTAGTAAAGAATTTCAAGGTATATACTTAACTTTTTTGTTTTCTTAAGAAAAATAAAAACTTATAGATTTAAGTTTAAAAAGAAACGTAATATCCATAAAGAAAAGTTAAAATATTGTTTACATAATTTTATCAAGAAGTATGAAGTTTGTTCAATAAAAAGTTAGACTCCCACTACCTTAAGAATAACATCATAATATATATGCTATACCAAGTTTTAGAGCATATAGTAGTTGAATATGAAATTTCCTAAGTAGCTTTGCACACTCTCTTGTTTTAATCGTTGGAGAAGTATGTAATATTCATGATTCAATTTGTTAACAGGTCTCATATGTGCGTATATGTAAGGGAAGTAATTTAAGTTTACGTTGTTCGTACGTACTGTATGTACAGAGAACACGGGAAAAAATGAATCTAAATTAACTATTTTTGAATTAATTAAAGTAAAAAATAAAAAAAATAAATAAGATAAATCAAAGGTACTAAAAGGAGCGGCAAAATTGATCTTCCTAACCACTCCCAAGATAATCAGAAATGCACTAATGCGTTATTACAATCCACTACCCTTAATACTATATTCCTTTTTTATATATATATACACACACACACATTATATATATATATATATATATATATATATATATATATATATATATATATATATATATATATATATATATACACAGTATAATTGCAAAGTAGAATACCCCACTTTCCTAAATCCCAAATAAGGTTCAGTGCATGAAAATTTGAAAATAATAGTATAATAACAAAAAATATAAATGTCAAAACAGGTCAATTAGTCTAATTGTAAATTTAGCGCAAAAATACTTTAAGGTTTCAATGAGTTGTAAAGATAAGTAAATACTTAGATTTTTATTTTTTAAATTTTTTTATAAGATGAAAAAAAATACTAGTTAAATACTTTTCGTTCCATAAAATACGAAGCGAATATAAATTATTTAGGCTTTCTATTTGATGAAGCAAATATAATTGACTCTCGAACTTGACAATTTAGGAATAAAAGTTTTATCATAAGACATTTATATTCATTAAAACAAAAATGTTGTATACTTGATATTAAGCATCTCATAATTTCAATTTTAGAAAAAATTATATAATATGTAAATAAAGAGAAATAAACATAAAAAAAAACTTTTAAATTTTTTTTTTGTAAAAAAAAAAAAAAAAAATGTTAACAGTGAAAAATGAGGAAATTTTCAACTTTTAAAACATGGTTGGTATAAATATACTAATTAGTCTTTGACAAATATTTTTGTTGACTTAATGTGTAAAACTTAGGAAGTTGTTCTGTTTATATGTAGGAAAAGAAAATAATTTGAACTGAAAATTTAAAATCATATAGGAAAAACTAACTATTACTGTAAAGTTAAAGAATTTAAAAAGATTTCGCAAGAGTGAGTTTTAATAAACTTTAATAATTTTAATGAATTGAAGTTACTTATTGAAAAATAAAATAATTAGTGTATATTTATATATATATAGCATATATCTTTGGATGGCTTGTAAGAAAAAGAATCGTTTTTTTAACTTCTTGAATTGTTTCTCTCCCCCCCCCCCTCCCTTTTTCGTTTTAGTTGTTAACCAAATTTCACCAATGTGTTGGAGTTTATGAGATATGAAGATCTGATAAAGAATTCATCTTGAATTACATACTGAGCTGTAAATATTTGTACATATCTATTTTCAGTTATATGTTGAGATTACAGTTACAAAATTTTGACGAGACGCATATAGAGTAACATATTATAATGATGTGATGTTACTGTAATACCACTGTCTAATAAATACAAGTAAAAAATAAAATTGATAAGAACTAAATTATACCCATTTCATAGAACAAAAAAGTTGTGTAATATCCAAACAAACCTGAAAATCAACGTTGATTTGGCCGGAGTCATTGATTTTTAATTTATTTTCCATTTACAAAATGGCGTGACTGGGCGCTGACGTAACAGCTTGCTTGTTTTTCACGAGCGTGGACCAAACGAGCCGTTACGTCAGTGCCCGCTCGTGCCATTTTGTGAATGGAAAATAAATTAGAAATCAATGACTCCTGCCAAATCAACGTTGATTTTCAGGTTTGTTAGGATATTACACAACTTTTTTGTTCAAGGTGTTCTACGCCTTTAATGAATAATAATGGGGGAAAAAAAGAGTATAAGTGCAGAGATTACTTAAATAAATATTACAACCTTTATTTGATCTCCACTCGGGTTATATAATTACTAGTAAATATAAGGAGATAAATTAACGTAATCACTTTGTGTACTAACATGATAATATTTGTACATGTAAGTTAATTTCATTGTCACATGAAGTTTATTTAAGTTTTCTCTAAAAACAAAATTCACTCTGTGATATATGAGAGAAAAAGAAAAGTGACAAGAATAGAATATCTGCTGTTATGAACTTTTCCTCATTGTTATCATGATATGAAAACTTTGTGTAATTATTAATATTCTCTTTCTCTTTCTCTCTCACTCTCTCATTTCTATTATTACACATGAAAATATAACAAACATAACTCTCATAATATATGAAATTATACGTTTGATCTTTTAGATAGTACCTTTGACAATTTGTGATATTAACTGCATACTTAAAAATAACAATTTTTAATTAAATAGTATTTAAATTAATATTAATCATATTAATTAATATATATACTACTTAAATATGTTTAATAAAGTATGATAAAATTATGGTAGGTAATATAATATACTTTCTCCCTTGCCTTTGTATAAATTACGTAAATATAACAGGGAGGTTATGTATGAAATCGATCATTTTATGGTTGATCGGTCAAACGTTATAATTTACAGACTTTAACATATTTGACCTATTGAAGAGGTGCGGCACAGAGAAACAAAAAATTAATAATGTAACTCATAGTAAATCTAACTTCTGATTTACTCTTTGGTAGATATACAATAATTAATTATCATTTACACGACAACACAAACGAGTATTAAATGAAGAGGTGTATAAATGCAAATAGATTAAGTTACTCTCTCTCTCTCATTCTCATGAGAGAGGATAAAACAATATGAAATATTGACGAAATGTCAACACTTAATGAATTAACCATGTATTGTTATACTATAGCACTTCATTACTATTATAATGTTTTAGCACACGCAGAAAAAAAAATATATAAAGAATATACACGATGTATAAATTTCGCTAATTTTTGTTACAAAAGTGTTACGTATATAGATATTTTACACAAACAACAAAAACTAATATATTTTAAACAATGCTAAAAAGATATTGATATTAAAATACAAGATCAAAAGGAAGAAAAAAAGGCATTTTTTAACCTAAACAACTTTGATGTTTGCCAGAAATAATGATATCAATTACGTTTATGGTTGTATTTTATTATGTTTTGAAAAAAAAAATACGTTATATTGAAAAAAAAAAAAAAAAAAAAAAGACAAGAACATCCTAAAATATAAAAATCTTACCTTTAAATTTAGTAACGTATTATGTTACTGGATATAACAGTAAGAAATTTTTTGGTAACGATGATTAAAAAAATAAGGTTTGATATTAATAAAAAGTGGTATGTTTTGATTAAAAATTCTGCATATAAATATGGTTAGAAATGACTGAAAGTATGTCAGATTGTGGTAAGCTAGAACAAAGCAGCTCAACTCAAGAGTTTTAACCACAAATATCGAATAAGTCTTCCTTCTTTACATCGTACTTTGCGAGCATGTTTTTACTTTTTTACTTCCTTTTTTTTTTTTTTTACTTCCTTTTTTTTTTTTTTTTTTTTTTAACAATTTCTTTTTGTTAACCATTTTATTTTTATTTTCTTCTGTACTTAATACAAATAAAATAAAACATATAATGTGAGAAGATGAATGAATCAACATTACATTAAATATGTTTTAACGTTTACGTCATGCGGTTACGTTATTTAGAATTTATTTTAAATAAATTAAAACAACAACAAAAAAAGAGGACGAAAAAAAAAAAAAAAAAAAAAAAAAAAAACTTTCAATTTAGTATAATAACAATGAAATATAATCTTTGGATCCAGGTAGATTTACAGAACCAAAATAACTCACTGTCACAGTTTTAACTAGTTTTTACTCAAAAATTATATTTTTTACTATGATTTTTTTTTTTACTGAAATCAATAAATCAATCATTAGGTTGTTCTTAAACTTTATTTCACTGAATTAGTTCAACAACAACAAAAATCAACTTATCTACTTTAAAAATACTAGATTTAAAATAAATCAAATTTTAATGCAATTCGATAAAAAGAAAACCTAAAGCTTCTAAGAAAATGAAAAGTAGATCTTTTTAAAAGAAATCACAAAAGAAAGATTGAAATTAAATTGAAAATTTAAGATTTTTCTCTCTTGTAAGCTTTATGTGACAGCTTGTGCAAAGTGCATGAGGCAAAAAAGTAGACGTTTTGTGAATGCATGAAGTTCCTTAGAGATTTCTATCCCACCCACCCACCTACCCACCCATCTCACAACCCCTCCCGAGGTTTCACAAGTTTGGTTTACCTTATCAATAACTTTCCATCTCGTAACTTGAGGTCCAATTCTCTATGGACAAAACAGTTTACCCTAAAATCTCCTTGCTTTTCTACTTCAAAGCATTGAAGAAACAAAAAACAAAAGGGGAAAAACCTTCAAGTTTTGTTATGTTTTGAATACGTAACTAAAGTTTACTTTAAAATTTTGTTTTTTATTATAAAAATATATGAAAACTTTATGCTTCAGTAATTAAGAAGAATTATACGGTCAGTTTTAACGACTTTTAATCATTTGCTTGTATAAATACAGAAAAGCTTATACAACTCAAAATATATTATGTATATTCATTCACTTTCTCTTTCATCATACAATAAATAAAAAAATATTACTATTACATACATCAAACCTTTAAATTTTGTTTTTATTTTAATTTAAAGTTTTTCTATTTTATTGTTTCTAATTTATGAAAAGTAAAAATATTTATCAGCTACAGAAAGTAAAGTTTTGAAAGTTTTAAATACTAACTAATATAAAATGTCAAATAATAAACCTCTAAAAGCAAGAATATCAGAGGACCACTGCAGTGGGTTTTGTACCTTTTGTGGCCTCAATAAAAACTGTTATGTATCTAAATACTAATTACTTAAATAATATAAGACTTTCTAGTACAAAAAAATGCCTATTTTGAAACGTAAATAGCATTTTAAAATTTTCCCCTCCAATACCTTTAAAAATAACAAAATTAACAGTAAAGGATTAATCTTAGTAAAAACGTTGATTAATGTATTTTTCAAAGAGATAATATTGTTAAAACAACAACTTTCAATTACATTTTTGTATAACGTATTGAAATAAATGTAGTGGCAAAAATAAATCTAAACTATACGTACATGTAAATAAAAATACCTAAATTATATTTTGTGTATGAAATAAACTCATGTGAAATATTCAAATTTATTCAATTGGAAAAACTCAATTGTAAAACTTGTATAAAATATATATTTCCAAACAAGAGACGGGGGTAAAAAAACACGAAAAAAGTTGAAACGTCTCAACAAATTTGCTTCTGGCTCAGAAACTTAACCCATTTTTTATAATTTCTGTTATACGTTTGTAAATTCTTATATATATCTTTAATAACAAGTTTACAGAGAAACTGTTTTTTGTCACATATAAAGAAAATATCAAATTATATTTTGCTGTTTTAGTCTGTCTGAGCATTTTTTATTACTTGGACATTAAAAAAAGTTTGTAAATAGATAACGTAATAAAAATAAAGAAAAAAATAATGTAGCGCCTGGAAGGTAGGCAATTCGTGTAAACAAATACTTGCATGCCATGCCAGTTGCATAGCTTGTAATGTTTGCAGGCGGCGTTACTTTTTATTATGTGATATAAGAATTATACATATTAAATCTACAGCATACTGAAAGCTAATAAAAATAAATAAGTAAATAGAGTAAAAGGTTACTGGTCTACATCATGAGGCGCAAGTTTCAATACAAAATTCTAATTAAGTCGTACCCTAATTTATGCATTACGCAAATTAAATAAAATTAATAATAATATTTCTTTAGTTTCATACCAATTATAGTGTAAAATAAAGAGCAGATGAGATCTCTAATAATTTCCTTTTTTTTTTTTTTTTTCAATGTATTATAATACAAATGACATATTATACTGTACTACTGTACATAACACTATTCCTTTTACATTTACTAATTTATTAATTTGCCAACATTAAAATAACAAATCCCACTATTCAGTATAGCTTTTAATTCTTTATTGCAAATCCAACTTGATGTGCTGTATGTAACATGAAATGAAAACATGAAACAAAAACATGATAATAAAAGTCAGAGCGTGTATGTGTTATTATTGCGTTGGTGTTTTCAAATAAATACAAAGAAAAACATACTTTGTTTTCTATCACAAGATGAGCGTGATCTTCGTTATTGTATGTGTATATTATTTTTCACGAACACAAAAGTTTTGTTTCATCATGTTCTACTAGCATGCTTGCCCTTAATTTAATTTCTACAAATCAAACATTTTTTTATCAAAATGAAAAATGAATAAGACGTGTTTTATTTATTTATATATATAAAAAAAGAGAAAGGCCAAAGGGTAAACTATTAATAAGTCATAATAATTAAATATATATATATATATATATATATATATATATATATATATATATATATAAAAGTAAAAAATATATACTGTATGCTTTATAGTTTTACTTGTAAACTTATAATTTTTGCTAAATAAATAGTAAAAGTTTCCGCTTTCATTTCCCTCTAGCATTAAGTCTATTATATATATATATATATATATATATATATATATATATATATATATATATATATATATATATAATAATATATATATATATATATATATATATATATATTCAGATTAAAAAAAAAAACTATACCCTTGCTCAAATGATTAAAATGGTTGATTAAACAATATTTATTTTGGTATATATACCAATATATACAGTATATGTATTTTAGCTGAAATATTTTTAGTAACGCTAATGTTAAAAAAGAGAAAGGTTCCAAATATCACATCAAATCAAATTTTCATGAAGCCTAAGAACATCACGTAAATACGGCTCTATTTCTTTACTTTCTCAGTCCAAAGTGAAACGTATTCAGGACTCGTATGTAAAGAGGGTAATATCATCAAAAACGTCTTCTTAAAAATCACATGAAAGCAATGAGATAAGCAAACGCATCTTCTCAATGTTAAAAGCAACAAAACGAAATAGCCTCTTTCCTTATTTGCAGTAAAAATATATGACCTATTAGTTCATTTCAATGATTTTTCTGTATAAAAGCATAACTTTAAACGTATTTCTTACAATTTAGCAGTTTTATTTATACATTTTTTTTTAAAACTTAAGTACAATAAAATAAATTAAATGAATAAAAATTTATATTCTTTTATGAATTTTAAAAGTTCCTATAAAAAGTATTATAGAACATCTTGGTTAACACAAAGATCATAATTATAATTAAATAACTATTTGTAAGCAATAATTAAATTAATGATATAAGATATAAACACTTCTTTTTAGAATAGCTAATTTGAAATGTGTAAAACACATTACACAAAAAAAATCAACCTTTTTATCATCATCATCATCATAATTTTTTTTTTATGCTTAAATTTAAAAAAAAAAAAATTTAATGCAATTCATCTTTTTAGCTTTGACAATTTAAGTTAGTTAGTTTTTTTCCAGCACTAAATTTACACTTTCCATTAGTGCATTGTGTACTTGTAAAATGCATTACATTGTGCAAAGTGCACACTATGCACACTAATAAAAATTAATGGACTTTCGTATAGTATTATTTTAATTTTATTGAAATGTCAAACAATATAGTACCTTCACATATTCTAATTTAATACATAAAAATAAACAGAACCACGTATTAAAAAGTAAACATAGACCTTCAACTTCTTCCAAACGAATTAATCACAGTTCAATACATTTTTGTTTTTGACAAAATTTTCTTTGTCTTTTTGACTACAAGTTCAATTTAGTGTTAATAAAAAAACTCCTATCTTGGTTAAAATGATTAATTAAGGTGGTTGAGATTGAGGTCGGGTGAGGTCTTGTTTTCTATCAAGTGACTCATGTGTGAGTCTCATACAAGAAGTAAATTGTCTAGGGAGCGAGAGTGCCGAGATTGACTTGTCTTGCGGCAAAATCGCGAGCTCACAGCAACACAAAACTGACGTCTCATACAAACAATCTTGAGAAGCAAGGAGAAACTCAATCTCGCTTTTTAATCGAAAGAATATATATATATATATATATATATATATATATATATCACACTTTTCCTCCTTATAAATAATGAATGTAAAAATAATTCAGTTATATTATAATAAAATATATATAAATAACAAAGTAAAGAAAATTGATGGTGTGTGAAATATTGTATTTTTTTTATAATAGTATGTTGTTTCACTTTTAAAGTAAGCAATATCGTTTATAAGTTAAACTATATATTATACTGTACACTAACATTTTTTTTTCTACCATAAGCATTACTTCTGAATAGCTATAGAGTAAAATATTTTTTAAGTGTTTTAAAACGTCATTTTTTAATATTTAAAGTAATAAAACTACTTTTTTTTTCAATTCTGTAATCTGTATAATAAACAAGTACACTAAATAACGATACGATTACTCATCTTCTATTATTACTCACTAGAACTATGACATATTTATGATGATAATAATAAAAGTAGAAAATACAGTGCATTTATCTTAATATATATTTAGCATATCTATATAAACTTATTGTTAGTGTATACACCCACGTTAAAGGAATAGACCAGAGAAAAACTTAAGCATTTATATCCCAAAACACTTGATGGGATTTACATAAATAGTAGCCCCGTAGCAGTGATCAGAAAATTCGATTTATGCAACCCGCACAACATTTTCATATTAATTTTTCCATGTTTCTGACGTCATAAACATGAATAGTCCTGCAAATTGCATACTTTACCGTTTTTTCACGCTCTCTCGTGGGGCTACATTAACATTATGATAAAAATTGTCATCAGTTATGAAGATCCCATTTGGTGCTTATTCATTGAAACGCACATGTTGTTTTATGTGATCTATGGCTTTAAGTTCAAATTAATATGCTTTTACATAAATTATAAAATTAAACAAAATTTGAATTTAATATTATACCATAGTTTAACCAAAATATTCAATTACCTACCTAAGTAAGTTTAAAATTCATTTTATCAAAGGTACTAATGTAATATTGACTGGTTAAATGAAATTCTACATTGATATATGAAAATACGTACGTTATTATTATACTGTATATATATGTGAGTATATGTAGAATCTAATTACTAAAGGTTTTGTTTGATTTAGTAAGAGCTCTTACTTGTAATATACTCTCTTCCATGTAACTATAATATATATTGTAGAGGAAAAGTATGCATACAAGTTTGTTCAAGGCGATTGAGAATATTTTAATCATATATATCATCAGAGGAAATTAGCTTTTATGGAATATTGTATGGAGGAAAAAAATTGTATGGTCTTTTTATTAAAAAATGAATTTCTATTGGTATATGGGAATAACATGATGTATTTAGATGTAGTTTTGTGTCAACTGAACATCTGATTGCATTGAATGGCCATAAGTCAATTGAAGCTCATTTTTAAGTAAAATGACTGTACTGTACTGTACTGTACTGTACTGTACTGTACTGTACTGTACTGTACTGTACTGTACTGTACTGTACTGTACTGTACTGTACTGTACTGTACTGTACTGTACTGTACTGTACTGTACTGTACTGTACTGTACTGTACTGTACTGTACTGTACTGTACTGTACTGTACTGTACTGTACTGTACTGTACTGTACTGTACTGTACTGTACTGTACTGTACTGTACTGTACTGTACTGTACTGTACTGTACTGTACTGTACTGTACTGTACTGTACTGTACTGTACTGTACTGTACTGTACTGTACTGTACTGTACTGTACTGTACTGTACTGTACTGTACTGTACTGTACTGTACTGTACTGTACTGTACTGTACTGTACTGTACTGTACTGTACTGTACTGTACTGTACTGTACTGTACTGTACTGTACTGTACTGTACTGTTATGTATTTCTAACTATTATGTTTAGTTTTATTGTCATGCAAGATTCAATTTTACTTGCTTGATTGGTGGTAACAAGTAAACACAATACAGAAATACACTCTAAAAAATGGTGCATTACTTCAGATACGAATTCTAACTTATTAAAGATAATCACTTTTAAGTTATTAGCTAAAATATTGCATTTTAGCAAATTATTTAAAAATAGCTAATTTAAGTTGTTTTAAGTTGTTTTAAGTTTAATTAAGCTATTTTAGGTTAAAATAGCTATTGTTAATAATTTGCTAAAATGCATTATTTTAGCTACTCATAATAACTTAAAAGTGATTATCTTAAATAAGTTAGGATTCGTAACTGAAGTAATGCACCAGTTTTTAGAGTGAAGTATATAATTACAGTAACACTGAATATAAGTAGTACAACAAACGAGCTTGTTAACCTAGAAATACAGCTTGTAAGAATCGTTAAATTACCAACTTTTGGTCCATTACCCAAAGAAGTCATATCAGTATCAAAGAATTTTTGGACATTTTACAGTACATGTTGATACAATGAAAAATTGTTGCTTCGAAACGTTTTTAACAAATGAATGATTTTTTTTTTTACAAAATTCTCACACGATATTTTACCATCTAAAAAAAGGCTCGTGTTTTGCTTATAATAATGGCTTTGAAAATAAATTTGGAATTGCTGCGCGTTAAATAACATTATCACAATTTTGTGGACAGTATTGCGATCTTACAGTGTTCTCTCTCTCTCTCTCTCTCTCTCTCTCTCTCTCTCTCTCTCTCTCTCTCTCTCTCTCTCTCTCTCTCTCTCTCTCTCTCTCTCTCTCTCTCTCTCTCTCTGATCCGGCAACTTTATATATCAGCTGTAAAGCACTGTTTTTTAAAAATTAAAAATAAATAAATTTGCTAAAATAAGTCTCATATGTATTAAATATACATATATAAAAACTATCATTGCTGTAGCAGACGGAATATAGCAGATTTTTTTAAACTTGTCTGTTAAATATTAAAAAATATATATATCACTTTTTTTTTTTTTAGTGTCTTGTCTTTTTTTTAGTTTAAAACGAACTTCACACATCATTTGAGATATATTTGAAATATCCAACCAAATGACAGGATAAATTAAATGTCAAGTATATAAAAATATGATAAAAAAAGTTGTTATTTATTCATGGAAAATAACTGTTTATGGAATAAAAAAAAATATTATCATCATGAAACTTTTTTCATAGAAAAACTTGTTTATTACAAATGTTTTATTCAACATTTTTTCTTCATTAAATACGAAGTTTTGCTGGCAAATGTTGTGACAGTCAACTTTTTTTTAATGCATGCTAACAGAAATAGCATATTATTACATAGAAAAAATATCCAGCTTATATTTTAATCCTTTTATATATGTGTGTGCATAGCTCACTTTTTTACGTAATAAAGCTTTTTGAATCAAATATTAGTAGTATATATTTTAATAAATTATTGGGTTAAAAATTAAATCTTTAAGTTCAAATTAGTGACATTTTAGTTATATTTTCTGTCGCTCATCAAAACGGCAATGAACATTTAAAACAATTTCTGTTTTGTTAAAATAACCCCCACGGGATATATAGAATTTTTTTTTTTTTTTTTTTTTTTTTTTTTTTTTTTTTTTTTTACTTTTCTTCATTAAAAAAGTCATCTTTTGTTGTGCTATTAGAGAGAGAGAGAGAGAGATATATGAAACAATCCAAGTTTTCACTATATGCGTATTTAGATCTTTCTTTTTCATTACTCTAGTTTATTTTTCCATAAAATTTTGTCAAGATCAAACTTTTTTAATATCATTAATCACGCGTATAAAATAGCATTGTGAGTTCAAAATTGAAATCTAACAATAACATAAATCACAAAAAAAATAAAATAAAATAGAAATAAAATAAAGAAGTAAAAGTCTTTGTTTCAGATATAAAAAATCAGCAATAAAAAAAAATACAAAACTTGATAATATAAAATAATTAAATACAAAAGCTGGCAGATATTTTAATTATTATTTGCTTTGATAAAAACTTGCAAGGTAGACATTAATTAATTTTTCCTGTAAAAACAATTCAGACCTTCATGTTTGTGCAAATAAATTTTATTATAATATAATTAAAAAGAGATATGAAATATTTATATATACAAATAATTTTGTTGTATTATAAACAAATTTTAAATTAAAATACAGCAAGCTTAATATTTAAATTTTCAGCAAATTTTATTCTGAAATATAAGAAATAAATAAACTACTTTAACACGTTTTGAATAATAATAATATACAAATTTTAAAAAAGTCTTATATTTTTTATAACTTTTTAAATTTAATGCACGGAAAAAAGTAAATATTTCAATAATTATGCTTACTTTATTTCAGTATCATGGATTTATAGCAGCATTCTTACTATATAGCGCAATATTAAAGTATTAACGAATCTGTATAACATAACATATTTGCTGTACAGCAAAATGCATGGTGTTGCGTATTATGCTGAGAAACTTCAAAATAGCAACATTAAAATTACATATAAATGCAGCATAGATTACGTTTTTTTTTATTATTATTTTTTTTTTTACCATCAAGGAAGAGATTTTTTTTAAATTTGTTTATTTATTTTATTATTTTATTATTATTATTTATTATTAAACACAAAATATGTGTACATTTTCTTATAAATACATAATTATATAGATACATAACATTATATCAAAAGCAGTTATATTACATAAATTATATACGTAAAGTAGGGAAGAGATTTAAAAAACTTTTGTAGAGGCATATAACACTGATATCGCATTAAAATTTCAAATTTTCTTTTTAATTGCAATAAGTGCTTAAATTGAAATTATATTTATATAATTTAAGTGTAATTATGAATTAATTATAAAATATTTTTATCGATTCAATCTTCAAAGGGTATTAAAAAAAAATATTTATTTTGATATACTATACCTGGTCGAGACTATTTAAATTCACAAAGCACTAACGTAAGTTAACCAAAAGCTCCTATAATATATAAAATATTTTTATCTCTCTGTATGTATGTAATATTCAGCCTGGTAATGTATATAAGAAAGAGGACTAAGTTTTAATTTAATTAATTAGAAAATTGTAACCATGATAATTCAATTCATACGTATGTGGTAAGTTCTTGTGAATTTCAAACTCTTGAACGCCGGTAATACTCAACTCAATTCAATTTCATTTTAATTTAAGTTTTATTTTATACTTTCAATGCTTTATCTCACTTCTATGAATGTATTAAAAATGTAAAGAAAAAGTTTTTTTTATATAAAATCTTTCAAAAAGTATTTACTATTGCTAATTCCTTTTTCATATACTTAATGTAATTAGAAAAAGTTCAGAGAAAAGAAAGAAGTTTTTTTTTTTTTTTTTGTATTTACTTAAATTAAGGGATAGAAGTTTTTATTCTTTAATATTTAGAACATTTTCATCCGTCTATATTTATTAATATTTAAAATTGTAAGGATGTAGAAATAAAGTAATAAAGCTTAAAGTTTACAGGAATATAATAAGAATATATTTATCTAATAGTACTGCTAAGTAAACAATAAAAATTGGGATTGCGTGAATGTTTGTAAATTTTCTACAACACAATGCGCAATTTATATTTATATTGATAAAAATAAAATACTATTTTTAAACAAAACTATGACATTTTCAAAATATGTACCAGCTTTGATTAAAGGAATGAAATCATCA
The DNA here is from genome assembly GCA_949318235.1 of Ecdyonurus torrentis. Lineage (NCBI taxonomy): Eukaryota > Metazoa > Arthropoda > Insecta > Ephemeroptera > Heptageniidae > Ecdyonurus > Ecdyonurus torrentis. The sequence goes on along the minus strand of OX439132.1, from coordinate 25,675,546 downwards.
ACTGAAATGTCTATAAAACCAAATTTATATAATTTGAAGTAAAATCTTGATGATTCAAAATTATTACATTTAACCCTATTTATAACAGTTTCTCTATAATTGAGATCGTATCCAAAACTTTTGCATAATTGTATTATTTGCTAGAATGGACTTTAAACTAACGCATTTCTACTGGGACGTATACTTTTGCTTAATATAATACGCAAAGCTAACATACACCTAATTTGATACGAGATAAACCTGTGCCTTCTCTCTCTCTCTCTCTCTCTCCTACTGCGCATTTATACATATTATAGGAAGAAAACAGAATAAATAAGATTAAAAGCTGTACGTATATATATATAGACCTTAGCAATTTTGTGTATCTTTAGTAAAATGTATATAATTTTGTATCTACTAAGTTTTCCCAAGGAGAGAGAGAGTAAGTCCATTAGTATTTCTATAAGTTATATAAAGACTAATCTTTACTAGAAATGAGATATAAACTTTACGTACTATCTTAAAAAGGATGTCAAAATATAAATTTCTTGCACTCAACACAATTTGGTCATATACTTAACTTAAAGGGGAGAAAACAATAAATTACTGACGCAGAAATATTATTTTCTGGTTTTCTACTATTTTCAAAGATAGGTGTCACTTTACTGCCAAAAAGTTATTAAATTCATTGGAGTAAATAATATAATAAGAAATGAAAATAAAATCAACCTAATTTTAATATTTAAACATGTTTTATTACGTTTTTTTTTTCTTCGTAATATTATAAAAAAATTTAGTGCGTGTAATAACTTTGTGGAGCTAAGATTTTGTGAGAAAAATGTATTTTTTTTTTATAAATAAAACATATTCCAGTTGAGAATATAGTTGTATTTTAATAATTGCAATAAGTTTTTATTTTAAAATAATATTTTTACGTGCATGTTTTTTATATTTATAATTTATATTAATTGTATTGAGTTGACCTAAATAAAGGTAAAAAGGGAATAATTGGAATATAGTATTGCGTATTGAAAATCGATATGTTTTTTTTTTTTTTTTTTTTTCTTCTTCTTCTTCTTCTTCTACTTTTTTTTCCGGCACAGTTTAAAAGAAAAAGAGTTAAAGAATTTTCCAATAAAAAAGTGTTTGAGAAGTTTGTGTGTAGTTTCGTCTCATGAGATCGAGTAGCTATCTTCCAAAATATCGTGCTCGGTGGCTGCGTCTGATAGTCACAAAATAAATACGATATGATCTTTCAAAGAAATTTAGAACGTTTAAAATTAAAGTTCTATAATCATAAGTGACATAATTTATATTAAAAAAAAAAAAAAAAGTTCTGTACCATGCACGTACGTTTATTTAAAACTATTCCTGACTGTAAAAGAGATTATAAAATACTATGGTATTATATCTTTAAAGGCGTACAACACCTTGAAAAAACAAACAAACAATAATTTTTTTTGTCTAATATGCTAACATACCTGAAAATCAACGTTAATTTGGCCGGAGTCATTAATTTCTAATTTATTTTCCTTTTACAAAATGGTGTGTGCGGACTATGACATCACAGCTCAACTGGTCCACGCGCGTGTAAAACAATCTATCTGTGACATCACGTAACATGCACTACGCATCATGCACGCACCATTTTGTGAATGGAAGAACACAATGACTCCAACCATATCAACGTTGATTTTCAGGATATATGCTAGTATATTAGACAAGATTATTGTTTGAGGTGTTCTACGCCTTTAATAAGATCTGCCGCAATGTTTTTTTTAAATAAGATCACATACCAATTTTTACACTGGTCAAGAATTGTAATTAAATTTGTAATATGTAAAGTTTTTAATGAGCATTTTTCTATGACGTGTTGTTGTCACTTTACAATGCAATTTTGTTTTTAAATCTTCGAAAGCTAACTGTGCAGTCACATTTTTATCGCATTGAACGTGTACATACACAGTATTTTGCTATTAATGCGATGGGTAAAACTTACAAATTTCACGCCACAACGATGATATTATATTTTCAATTTATTTTTATCTCATATAATTGACAACAGGCATCTAAAATAACATTCATAATATAAAACAAAGACTTGCGACAAAAAAAAAAAAAATCTTAAACTTATTAAAAAAAAATGTAAAATTACAAAAAGAAACTCATACATTATTTATTCTCATTTTCTTTCTACGTGACAAGGAAAGTATTTAAATGTCATTACAACCGAGATTACATAATGTTTTAAAAAACTCATTTTAACAACATTTTGCAGTAAAACAGGATGTAGATTTTATCTTTATCATCGTGACACTTAATCCCCAAATAGAACTAAAACTTGTTCTCTGACTGTAATTAAGAAATCAATAACGTATTTCCTCTCTACTTCGTGTTGTGCTTGTCTCATCACACAAATAAATTTTATTATCTTGTAAAATTATGAAATATCACATTGCATGTACACATAATAAATAAATTTTCTGCTCTAGATTGAAATTATTTTTATTACTATTTCCATTAATAGTAAAAAAACTTCCAATTTGTGATGAAGCGTTGCATTATATATATATATATATATATATATATATAGTTTCGTTTTAAAGGGACGTGTTTGCACGAGGTTAAAATTTCAGCAAGCAAACTAACGTTAAAAATGTATACCGTTTACTCTAATGCTTCTAATAGATTTTATTATTTATGCTGGACTGTGAAAAAAAAAATACAGTATATACACGTGGTTTGAATTTTGTTATAAATAAAATTTAATTTTCTTAAAATGTTTACATAATAATATTATGTTATAAACCCTATTTATTATGAATAAGAAAATATAAATCCACTGCAACATTGTAGTCTATTCTATATGAAATGCAGTTATTTAAATTGTAATAAAAACTGAAAGCTGCAATGTATATATATATATATATAAGAAGGAAAAGTACACCAACAATGAAAAAGTTTTTATGCTGATGCTGCGTCACATGACATGTGGTTGTTATTCTCTACAATACGTAAAGTTAAAGATGTTGCAAAATGTAAGGCTGTGGCCGAGTTTTAATGTATTTGTGAAATATAAGACTTGGGATGAGAGAGAGAGAGAGAGAGAGAGAGAGAGAGAGAGAGAGAGAGAGAGAGAGAGAGAGAGAGAGAGAGAGAGAGAGAGAGAGAGAGAGAGAGAGAGAGAGAGAGAGAAACTTGTGGTTTTTAACTCGGACGTTGATGGTGGTTCCTAGCAAACGTTGACATCACGTCACTTGTGGTATAGAAGCAACTCTAATAATGTACAGAATACTGCAGTAGTTGAGGTCACTTTTATGTCACGAATATTCGTGAACTTTTCATTTTGTATATAATATACTGAACTACTTTAACTATATATATATATATATATTTTGTCAATGAAATTTGTGTATTTTTTATAGAAAAAAAAATCAATATGATCGTACTTACTCCACATTTTTTCCTTCTCTTTTTTTTTTTTATACTTTTACTCCTATTCCTAAAGGTTTTTTTATTAACCTGAATTTTTGAAAACTTTTTATGACTGCTCTATATGTGAGGAAGAAAATTGTCAAGTAACAAGGAGAGAGGGGAGGAATTGAGAGTGAAAAAAAGAGAAAATGAAATGGAAAGTTATACTTGCATACGTGAAGTGTCTATATATTGATCTAAAAAAAAAGCACTTTAGTTATAGAAACAAACAAAACAGAATAACAAAAAAAAGTAACAAAGTATGATTTTTTTTTTTTTTTTTTTTTTTTTGTGAAGCTAACTTTGGTATAGTAAAATACCATAACTGTCATCAATATATTGAGATATATTGTGACATATAAATTCTAAAGTACTTTTTATTGTATCTCTTTTCTTTTTTTTTTTTTCTTTTGTGAATATCTCAATGTAGATTTATACCTATATTATATGAACTTTAACTTTTCATTCAAAACTGTAAAGTTATATGTTTTCGTATAATAAAAATAGAATGGAGTTACAATATTCGTAAAAAAAGAGATTTAAAAGAGAGAGAGAGAGAGAGAGAGAGAGAGAGAGAGAGAGAGAGGTCAAGTTGGCATGCTATTTTTATACTCGAGCGAAGTGGTCATGAAAGTACAATTGGCAAGCAATGTTTTGTAGACAAATTATTGTAAGAAAAATGTAAAAATCAATGCATGACGTCACAAGACTGTTCAAATAATTTTTATGATCTTGAATGTAAAAATTTCCATATTCAGTATCCAGTAGAAGTGCTTACGTATTCAATTTAATAATCTATTTTTACTATTTTCAAATCAATTCTATTGCGAAATGGAATTGCGTTATAAAGCTTTTAAAATATTTTGCTTCATGCAGCAAAATAAAAATTGAAAATAATATATAAATCATTGTTTCTCCAATTCTAAAACTCAATATTTGTATAACGCTACATTGTAATGTGTAAACGAAAAAAATTTGATTTACCTGAAGGAGAAAAATAAAACTTAATTTTGTTCTATAAAGTTAATTTATTCATTAAATTAAAAACGATTTTTAAAATGTACCTTGATTTAAGGATTATCTCTAAGATATATGAGATAAAGAGTGAAGCAATTATGCAAATTCTAAAAACCACTCTAATGAGACTTATAAAACCCAGAGTAAGCATTAATTCTTGAGATTTGCTACTTTAATGGATATTTACAATCAAGCGGAAATTAAGGTAATATCATTGATGATTTTATGTAAATTTATTTAAAATTTACATTATTAATTATTTTTGTAAATATTAATTTAAATTTTCAATTTTTTATGTCACAAATTTTACCTTAAAACATTGCTTAAAATTTATTTTAATTTTTAAAAAATATTCAAATATTCCATTCTCTCTTTGTTTTTCCCATAATTATAATTATTATTCTATATGTAATAAATAGCCTTTGCCAGTACCAACACATACCATATGACGTACTTCTCCTAAACCCACTTCAATGAAATATTTGTCTGTAAAATTTTATCATTGTTCAATTCTCAACTATCTTCTCACGATAATACAAAAACGAACCCTGTATACTTGAAGTTATTGTATACGATATATGAAGACAATACATAACAAAAGCATCATACTATATAGAATCACATTTCAAGAGTCAATTGTAATAAGAGATACCATGTCAAGAACTTTTAGTCAAGTATGCATATAGTGTTCTTTTTATAGATTTGTATCTTGTAGCTAACAAGTTAAAAATGTTATTCAATGAATTTGATTTGAAGCAAGTTTTTACATTCAATTAAAATTTAATTTCCACATATATTTTTTTTATATTTTAATTTTATATTATTTATAAAGAATAAATATATTTGCTTGAAAAAGGTGATAGGAAGTGGAAAGAGCAGGAGGGAGAGAGAGAGAGAGAGAGAGAGAATTGAAGAGGAGTATTTTCATAAGTACAGTATACAGTATATTACGATAAAAACAAGTCAGTTAAATGAAAATAAAAATTTAATATAATTTAAATTATCGGGCAGTTGCAGTTACATAAATTACCAACGAGTTTGCCGTTATTTTACACCAAACTTTGCTAACAGTGTTCTTATTTCCATTTTCAGATATTAACGTGTGTCATTATTTTCCTTTTTCTTCTTTTTCTTTCAATTACGTACGTGGCTTTATTGGTAAATGTGTATAGACGACCCTCTATACATCTAGGTCAAGAATTAAAAGTTTGCGCAGTGAAAATTATACTTCTTACATTTTTATTACAGATTATGCAACTATGTCATATTTTTTCTCATTTTATTATATTTTTATATCCATCGTAAAAGCACATCATTTTAATTTATTTATTTATATATATTTTTTTTATATGAATGAGAAATGTCAATTTATACTTTTCATCTTAACAAGTTTGTAAAAAAAAAAAAAAAAAAAAACTCACATTTTATATAATGTACTTTACGTTATTCCACTGAATAATTCTGGTTAAATATTTATAAGAAAAAATGTAATTGCATTTTCTATGGGCTTGATATATACTCACTATAATGGTACTAACTGTAATTACTGATGATTAACTATGTATATGTTTCATAGTATATTTCATCATGTATATTTCAGATTTCAAGTTTTGTATATAAATACAGTAAAAAAAAAATGTTTTTTTTTTTATATATAATTACTTTTATTACGATTATTTTAAAACAATAAGTTTCAGGTCTGAATATTTTGCTGTTAAAGATTTCATGATAAATTAAAGTTGAATTTATTTTAAATTAAAAATTTTATGTTTCAAGTTTTAAATGAAACATTATCTAATATGAATAAAAATTAGCAGTACTACGTCTTCAATTTAATTATATATATAATTAATATATAACAATGAAATTGCAATTAAATTGAAGACTATTTTCTCCGTTTACATAATTTTAGCAATTGAGAATAAAAATCGTCATAAATTTTAAATTAAAATCACTTTAATAAATAAAAACCAAGTAGTTGTAACTAAGTTTTTAGTTAAGAAATTTTACAAAGAATTTGTTTCATACTTTGCTTGACAAAAGCAAGGTTCACTCTAACATGTACTTGACATCGTAAGATCAGGAGGAAAAACAAAAAAGTAAAAGTAGAAGTAGAAAATATACCACCACAAAGGAGTGATAAATTTTTTTCATCTTCTTTTTTCTTCTCTACCCTTTTGTTTTTTATGTATTCTAAATTTTTTTATCTTACTTGACATACTATATACATCATATTTTATATTTTCTCTCATAAATAAAATGTTAACAAATTGACTTACTTGTTTTTTTGTTTTTTTATTATATTTATATATGAAAAAAGATAAAAAGTCATTTTTATATTTTAAAAAAAATGTTATTCTAAACATATTTTACTTGTTTTTGTTGATGTTTTTTTTTTTGTAACATGTATTTTCAAATATAGAATAAAGTCTTAAAAAATGTGCTATTTTTTAACGTTAAAATGGGTACGATTATAAAGTTATTTCATAAAGTTTAATTATATACACACATGAAATTAAATATTCATAAAATAGTAAGATTACTTAAAATACACACAATTAAAAGTATGTGTTACTATAGAAGAAAGAAATTAGTAATGCTATCTTAGTTTTTTGACGTTTTTAGGAAATAAACTTCTTGCTGGTCATACGAATTGATAAATTATTCTCTTAAACTACCTTAACTTCACCCCTTCCCAGCAAAAAAAAAAGAAAAAAAGAAAAAAAAAAGACACTTTTATAGTTTGGATAGAGTTTTTGCTACACCTAAGTTGGAGTCATTTAAAGCCAATTTATTCTCTTGACTGAAACTTTTTTCTTATGTTCTTTCAGTTTATCAACAATTCAATTCACATAGAAATTAGAGTAAGACTTTTCTAAAATGGATCACTTCTTTACCTAAATGAAACTTGATCATTTTTATTATTATCATTATTAAAATAAGTATTTCAGATGCTATAATAACTTATGTTAAATATTCATATAAACTTATTTTTATTTCGTTTTATTAATTGATAGCGCAATGTTAAATAAACAATAATTGTTATTCCATTATATCAATGAAAGAAGGGCGGGTGATTATAGTCAAACTATTTTAAGGAACATAACAACGATTTCAATAAATTACCAGTTCAATTGTATTTTCTTTTTATTTGCCATAATTTCAAACCAGATAACGGTTGATATTTTAATAATATTTAAAATTCCCACATTTATATATATTAAACAATTACAACATAAGTTTTTTTTATATATAATATTAATATATAGCCACAAATGATTTAATAAATTTTATTTTAATTAAGATGACAATTTAATTCAATTAAGAATAAGTCACATCGTAAGTTTTACCTTCTAGACGTATAGCCAATTACTTTAATGGTCTCTCTCTCTCTTTCTCTCTCTCTCTCTCTCTCTTTCTGCTGTTTTACCCGCACTTTAAAGCGGACAACACACAAAAATCCAAAGTCATATGTCTGTAATTCCACCCACTCAAAACCTTTGAATATGTGTAACTTTAAGTCGAATAGTTAGTGTATAGACAAACTTTGAGAACAAACACTAACTTAGAAGTAAGTTTGTAACATGAAAATTTTGAGGCTCTTTGGTTTCATATCTTCATTAGAGACTGTATGCTTTTTAATGAGATGAATTGAGAGAGAGAGAGAGAGAGAGAGAGAGAGAGAGAGAGAGAGAGAGAGAACAGTAGTAGACATGGTTATAAAATTCAAACCTAACATGATTCTATGAATATTAATATATTAATTAATGAAAATTATTTTAATTGCTTAAATTTTATTCATGATTTTCATGTGCACATATTGCTTCTGCTGCTATACTCATAGGTATTATATAATGTTATACTCACAGTTATAAATGTAATTTATTTAGTAAATATATTTAACCTCAAAAGGTCAATATTATTATATAGTTAAATATGAAAAGTGATTGTTAAAGCAAATTCAGTTTTAGATTCCCTTGTGAATAAATTGATTATATACACAAAATCATGACGTTCCCAACTGAGATTTATATACTCTATAGCTTCAAAGTTTGTTGTTAATAAACTATTTAGTGTTGTGTATATTCACCCACCCACCCACCCACTCTCTCTCTCTCTCTCTCTCTCTCTCTCTCTCTCTCTGTTACATCATTACATCATTATCCTGTTTCACTTTTCAATCCCTGACCTTTTGTAATTAACATTTGCAAAATTATGTATTATTTCTTTTTAAACTCGCATTTCACTTGAATTTGGGTATATATATTATAATATATCGTGTGTGTGTGTGTGTGTGTATTAGAAAAATATTGCAAAATTTCGTAAGTTTTAATAAACATGAAATACTCAAATCAAATTTTGTTCAAATTTTGTATTGTTGCTTTCCAGATTAACTCTGAGCAATAATAGTGAAATATAAAGTTACTTATACTATATAATACTGTTTGAGTTTTCTACGGTTCAAGCATAATTCTAAAACAATAGTTAAAGTGATATTTAGCTTTGTTGTTTTCCTCTATACTTGTTGTGAAGTATTTTGTAAATCGACTGATAGAACTTGAGACCTACAAAGGTTTCCGCACTTAACACAAACAATAGTTTGAGATTGCAAGTCACTCAGATCAGTGCTCTCGAAGCTGGAAAACTACTTGTGTTGTGGTATACAAGTAATTCAATTTAATTCTAATGGTATAAATAGAAGAAGAAGAATAAATTAAAAAGGAATTAGATGACAGATACATAACAACTATATGAGTGATTTTTTTTAATGATATAATTGATTTTTCCTTTACCGTATATTTAATTCACAATGAAAATATCACTATAATGAAAAGCATCGGTGAAAATTGAAAGAAACAAAAAAAAAACTGCAAATTTTGCTCAAATAGCTCAGTTTTACAAAAGGTTTTTCTCAGTCGCTTCAAGACATATTATTATAGACATGTGCAGTGGAGTCGCACACACGGGTCTTGCAAGTCCTAAATTCACATCCCAACATTTGTCGTGATAGCCTAGAGCAACCGTGGAAACGTCTATAGGGTGTAATCATATCAATCATGCTACTTCCGAATGCTGTTTGTTATCATAGAATACATGCAATGTGTTGCGCTTTCACATTTCTCGTATGCAACCAGCAGTGACTCGAACCTGCACTCATTAAAGAGCACAGTTTTACGAGTCAACTGCCTTCAACAATCGGCTATACGATACTAAATTTCATTAGTTTTATGGTAAATTATTTCTTCTGTTCATTTATTTGAATGTCACTTATAAACATAATCATAAACAAAAATAAATCTAGGTCTAAGCGCAAATGCATATTGATTTATTAAAGTCATGGAGTTAGTATAAATATATAGTCTCTTTTCTATCTGTTTTGTGTTTAAATTTTTTTTATTTGCATAGAAATATTTCTAATTTTTTTAAAAAATTAATAAAAATGAGTACTGCAAATGGAACTAAAATAAAATCAACTTCTTAAAATTTAAATAGACGTTCTATATTACAACAATTAACAACTTTCCACTCAATTAATATAAACTATTAATTTTATTACATAAACCTAACTCACTATGCAACAAAAAACATATTACAAAACACATAAAGTTGTAAGCAAAAGACCACATGAATTATTTTACTCTATGATAATGTTGTATTATTATATAATTTCAACATAATAGAAACAACGAATGAAACAAGCTTGTAAACAACAAAATGCGTTTGTAACTTATTTATATACCCCCCCCCCCCTCTTCACAATAGAAAGTTTCACAACTTTCTATATTATGTAAAAGTTATAAGTTGCACTTAAATTAACAAAGTATCCACTGTTCAACTTACAGTCACTATATAACATAATCATAATTGTTATTGTTTTGTTTTAAGGTTTAATGTAGTAATAATATAACTTTTAGTATTTTCTTTTTTCCTGAAAAATTATAATTTTAAAATATACATAAAACCTATACAAAAGATTTAGACTCTAAATTTCCGTACAGTATACATACTTTTTTTTTTATGAGTATTTTTAAATTTTTAGGAAAAAAAAAAAAAGGTTTTATGTTTTTTTTCATATATGTGAAAACATTATACTAATAAACATACAGGTATTATAATAATTAAAATATGAATAATTTCTCATCGTATTCTGATTTTAAAGTGCACTTAAAATATTATGATTGTTGGTGTTTTTTTGTTTGATACTTTTATAGCAAAAAAAAAAAAATAATAAAAGTATAAACTTTGTTTACCATGTTTATCAAACTCACTATAACTGTATGTATGTAACTGTATATTATACATAGTAGTTTGTTCTGTAAAGGATAGTGAGACTCATTAACAATGATTGGCTGACACCCCCTCCCCCCAAATTACATTGGTTGATCTTGTTTTTTGAGCCGATAAAAGTGAGTCGCATGTTGAGCATGGAACTTTTTATTGTGAAGTTTCGTTCATTTTTATCAGGTCTAAAGCTATAAACGAAGAAATAACAATAATAAACCATACATAATAAACGTACTAAATAGGTAATGACGTCATGATCAGGTGTTCAGGAAAAATATCAAAGCTGGTTCAAGAGTTGTGTGTAGTTTATAGAACGAACTTTAGTTTAAAGAACGACCTTAAATGTCTTTTGAAATAATTAGTAGTTGACAAGCACGTATGGTAGATAAGTTTTCTAATTAATATTTTGAACGAGTGTTAAAAAAGTAGACAAGGATAAATTTTAACACAGTGTAAAAATAATAATTAACTTTCTTTGCAACATTTTTTATTACATAAACATTTGTTGCTTCTTTTTCTTCTTCTTCTAAACTTTTATTATAAAAAATAAACTGGTTTAATAACGTGTATTATTGTAACATCACATCATGTCTATTTAAAATACTATTTTCTGCATTGTATTGATTTCATGCAAAATTATATCATTATGTCATTAGGCTATAAGGAGGTATTAAATGAAACAATATTTAACCTGAAATTCGTATTTATTAAAAAACAAAAACATAACAACTATACGTTTAAATTATATTAAGTATTATTCCATCATAATATGAAAAGAGAGAGAAGAAGAAAAGAAAAAAAAATGAATATTCGTGAAATAAGGCTAAAAATTTAACACCCATAGTTGAACTCAAGTAATACTATTTCACACTTAAGTGCTTTTTTTGCTACTAAAAAAATAAATAACCTTTTTTTTCCTCTCTTTTTCTCACTGTTGTGTACCAACAGACGATACTCATAACTTCTTATTTCTTCTATAAAAAAGAAAGTAGTGGACAATAAGGTCTAAATCTTGTCACTATAAATTTAAGTAATTGTGTTTGTGTTGCCTTTACTATACCGAAAAAAAAAAAAAAAAAAAAAAAAGATCATATATGAAAATATTTTAAACTTATTATTTTGTAACGTAAAATTTTCTCAAAAAGTAGTTTGTTTATATTATAAAATTCCTTTGACTCTACTCATTGTTTTTACATACTATATGTATGTAGTATGTTTGGGGGAAAAAAATGCTTACTTTCAAATATTTTTTTCTTCTTCTACTCTCACTATGGTGTAGTTAATATTTATGCAAATGAAAAAAGCTATCTCAATGTTTTTTTCCCTACTTTAATATTTTATTATATGACCTCTCTTCTGTATACTCTAGTTAAGAGTATATTTTTTTTTATCTCGTATATACAATTTTTAATTTACATTTTTCACCATTTTAATTTTGAAAATTTTATATGTTTATATGTACTCTATTTGAAAATTAAAATTAATTTACATTTTTATTGAAATAATTGTTAGTTTTTATTTTTATATTTCATTTTAAGTAATTAAAATTATGTTTTATCACATTTTTTTTTTATATATAAAATATGTATACTTTTTTTTTATTGTTACAAAACAAATGTAATTATTAAAAGTATTATTTTAATGGGAAGAGTGAGACATAATATTTATTTTAATAAATAAAAATATATTTTGATTTTATTTTTAATTTCTCTTCCCCCCCCCCCCTCCCCCGCTCCAAATTATGGTACTATGTTAGAAAAACAAGACAAGTGTTCTATTTGTTTGGAAAAATAAAAGATTTTCATTTTTTGAAGTATTCAATTTTTCAATGTTTTTCTGCATGTCTTATTATATAAGTTAATTGTTAATAATAATAGAAAATTAAACATTAAATCAATACTACTTTGAAACTTTTTTTTTCTGTAGAACATAAAAACACCATTTATATTAATCATTGTCCAGTAATTAAGCTTGAAATGGGCAAGAAAGAAGGATCTAATTCGCTTCCTCTTTCAAAACCACGTGTTATATACGACTTTTTTTCAAGTTTAGTAATCTTCATGATAAAAAAAAAGAAAAAGATTTAGTTTAAGTTAACAAAGTGTAAGATTATATACTTAATGCCAAATTTTTTATAAAATTTAAACTTAAAACTGTTATATAATTCCAATTGAAATAATATTACTTAAATATATAAGAACAAAGGTAGAAGCGGATTTTAATGACAGATGTACAAAAATTAATGCCTCTAGTAGTTAATTAAACTTTTAATTTAACCTTTATATCATTCGTATAACCTTTCTTAATTAACCTTTTACTTAATTGTGAGTAATTATAGAAAGAACCAAAAAGAGTTTATATATTTATATACGCTTTTACTTTTAACATGACGATAAAATTTGCCTCAAAACTTAAGTATATTAAAGACTCCTTTTAGAATAATTAGCATATTAAATAAAATAATTTCATTTAAATAACTTTATAAATATATATAGCTTTTGTACTTATGGTAATCTTGGAAACAAAATTGTTTGATATATATTTTACTATAGTAGAAAGTAGCATTAAGTGCAGTTCACGACATAAAAAATATATTTCGTGTCAATACTATTTTACTTTATATAATGAACATTGCAGTTTCAATGCACATGCGTGGTTGAAACCCAGAGTTTTTAAATGAAATATATATATATATATATATATATATATATATATATATATATATATATATATATATATATATATATATATATACACACACACAAATATTTGATTATATGAACTAACCATAATGTTTGTATTATTTTACACGTAAATATTTATATTATAAATAAAGTTATGCTGTATTTATTCATTCATTAACATAATTATATTACATAATATAATATATATTTCTTTCAGGGAAAGCCAAAAACACTTTTCTTTGGCAGAGAAAGAGCATTAATGTATTTAAAAGGTGGATAAAGTACTTGATATATATTTCTATATTTACAAGATAAAAAAAAAAAAAAAAATTAATCATTACTATTATTTAGCATTATAATATTATATTAACAAATCATACTGTAATTATGTAAAACCATATTCAACTCTTTAAATATTTTAAATGATATAAAATGGATATGATGAAAATCAATTAAATTCATTTCTTTTAAAATATTTTAATTAAATTCTGAAGTTTTTTTTTTATTGGATATCTTTATGTAACGAGAGATTATATAAAAAAGTTAAAAACTCATCATACGCTTAAATGATAAGTAATTTATTCGCTATAAGTCAGTGTGTGCAAACATTGGCCTACATTTCAGGATATTCTTGAGTTGATTCTTAATCATGGCTAGCAAGCTGCTGGGCTGTATGTACATACAAGGGGAAAAAAAGCATGTTTTTCTTGCTTGACAAGTAGTTAATGCTAATGGAGAGTTTCAGCTTTAAAAAAACATTTGAGTAAAAGAAAAGCTTTTTATACCTTTTTTTTTTTTTTTTTTTTTTTCAGATTTTTCTCTCCCTCTTTTTTTGTTATGGTTGACTGAAAATTTATCTCAAAATAATTATGGTAAAATTTCTTCCTTTTTAAATAAATTTGAAGAGAAAACGTTTTTAAAATATGAGTTTTGAGGAAATAAATGGAAGGGTTTTTAAATTATTTTCACGTGACTTTTTTTTTTATCCTTACATTTTCCATGCATGTTTATAACCCATATGAATATTATATAAAAAAACGTAAAAATATTTTAAATTTTTACATTATTTTCATTGAATAAAAAAATCTCCCCCACATTAAAATTTTATTTTATATTTTAATTATTTTCATTCTAAGCAAATGCCGCAAATATATATATAAAAAATTATTGTTATTATAATAATCCTCTAAAAACATAAAACGACTTCTTTAATATCTATCTCTAAGAAATAAAATGTCTTTGTTTTATAAAGTAATTAATATTAATATAAATTAATTAATACAAAAATAAAAAAAGTGAGACGTTTTGTAGCTTAGTTACCACGTTTTAGTGTGAAAATGTGTTTTTGTTTCTCTCTCTCTCTCTCTCTCTCTCTCTCTCTCTCTCTCTCTCTCTCTCTCTCTCTCTCTCTCTCTCTCTCTCTCTCTCTCACTGTTACTGTAAAGTATTATTGGACTGTTGTTGAGAATAAGAGTGTCTAAAAAAAAAGGGAAAGAGAAGAAAAGGTTATAGAAGTGGGGTAAAAATAAGGAAGAAAAAAAGGGGTTGTTTCAAGCAAGTAAAGATTTATCACAGAACACAACTGAAGACAGCGTAGTATTTCTTCAACGTTCAAATTAAACAACAAAGGCGAGACCATTATCGGTGGCGCTCGCTGCTTCTGCTAGAGTAGAAGTCTTATATCGTGCACTTCTTTGCTGATATACGACCTCACTATTTTATTTTTATATAAATACAAACAGTGTTACAACGACACTTCACAGACAGAAGTAAAAAAATTGGATAAAATAAATTACTAATAAAAATATGTGTTTTATTTTACTCATAATTTATTTAGAAAAAAATAAATTGTGTTTTATAAGATTAATAGTATGATATTTTTTTTTAATTAAATTTTTATTAATTATTTTTATGTTTGTTTCAGAGTGAGTATTTTCTGGTGTATTCTTCAACTTTTTTATGCAGTGTCTGTAAACCATTGAAGGTAATTAATTAGGTTATTTAGCTTCATTAGAAAATTTGTCACTATTAAAAAAGAATAAAAAAAAATCGTTTCTTCATAAAATAATTCTTTGAGAAAACATTGTTTGACAATCAAGCTAGAATATATGATAAAGTTTCTTATCAAGTCAAAAAAATTGTATTATAAATTAAGAATAGTTTAAGCTTTAAAGGCGTAGAACAACTTGAACAAAAAAACTTGCCTAACATCCAAAGATAAGTAAATATCAAAGTTGGTTTGACCGGAGTCTTTGATTTCTAATTTATTTTCCATTCACAAAATAGCAGCTGCGGGTTTGTGACGTCACAGCTCACTAGTTCACGCGTATGGAAACAGGCGAGCTGTGACATCACAAACCCGCAGCTGCCATTTTGTGAATGGAAAATAAATTGAAAATCAAACCAACGTTGGTATTTAGGTATCTTAGGACATTAGGCAAGTTTTGTGTACAAGGTGTTCTACGCCTTTAAGTTTTAAATAAAGGATACTATTTATGCTCTATGAATTTGTTATGCACTTAACAGATTTACACAGATAAAAGAAATCATGCAATTTCTGCTGAAATTATGCCATGTAGCAAAAATGTTACTATTTTGGAATTTACAAAAAGAATTATGTTGTGTAAAATATTTATTATTTTAGCAGTATTATTATTTTCAAATTTTGCTAAAATTATGTTGTTACGAAAATATGTAGCTGCAATCAGCTAAGCATGTTTATTGCGTATATTTATTTTTGTCCTTGCACATAAAGGTGGATCATCGAGTTATAAAAATATATCTAATATTATATTAAAAACAGCCACTAAATTTAAAACAACAGTCTTCAAGATCCAAGCATTTAATATAATATATTATATGTTAAAATGAAACGCTTAAAAATATTTATGTACGTTTACATATTCACGCAAAAGCAAATGTTAAAATTCGATACTTTTTTTAAAGTACGGCAACAGGGAGCTAACAAAACACTTCTTAAATAAAACATACGTAATTTACAAATGTTAATTTAAAATTATAATACGATATTTTCTCTGTTAAACCTATTTCAAAATTACCTTTACGTGGCAATTGCCATAATCATATAACATTTAAGATAATTAAACGTTTTTATTACTATCGTAATTTAATTTCATATTTTATTTGTTACTAAATTTTCTTAGAAATCAAAATTTAAGTATCCACGCGTAAACTATATAATATTTTTATATTATTTACACCAACACGAACTATATATATTTTTTATATTTTGACTTCTATAACAACACATTTATTATCGTGACATTTCGTGAATTTTGGTTTAAAGAAAAGATTCGTGACTAAACTACTTAAATAATACCTCAATACCAATGTGTTATATACAAATAAACATTTATTTTACTTTACTAATATTTCTAAGAAATGTTTTTTGGAATCTACGGAATTTACAATATTTGAACATAAAAAAAAAAAAAAAAATCCCATTTTCTCTCTCCTTTTATACGTAGCATTTGAAAAAAAAAAATTCAATCGATAAATGCTTTAAAAAAGCAGCTAAATTAATTCCACACTTAACATTTTTGCTTGTAAACAAACGTTTAATTTACATTTAACATAAATTTAGATTGAAATTCTTTTCATTGCCAAATTATTATTATATTTTTAAAGCAAAGTACAAAATAAATCAAAACACACTGCAAAATTTATTAGTTTTTATTGTAAAAAGATTTTTTTTAATACACAGAAAATAAAAAGTTAAAATTATTATAAAATAATATTTATTTATTCATGGAAAAATTCACATTTATTGAATTTTATTGAAGAAAAAGTTTCATTTATAAAAAAAAAAAATCCAAAAAAGCTATACGATTACAATTTTATGATATCTGATTTTCATATGTTCATATTTTTAAATATCAATACTTAAACTAAGATAACATAGTAATTATCTGCTAATTAATGCAATGAGAAAGTGTATACACACACACACACATTTCAATAATATCTAGTATAGTATTTACATGACTAAAATACAATTTACCATGTGTTTATACCTATAGGGTGAAATCAAATATTAAGATAGTTTAGACTACAGGTTGCAATGTAATACTATATATGTATGTATATAATACTGTAGTACTCACAGGTAGTGAATTAATTTCAGTGGTTTGTCATATGGCAACATATTCAGTGGTGCATTATTCCATGTACTCTATATAACTAACAGTCCTCATCTACCCCTCTTTCACTTGCATGACTATTTGCACACGTCACTGGATTGATTGACACCTAGGTAAATACATGCACGTAATGTACATACATATAGTACTGTATATATATACACACTGCAGGTGAAATCATACATTTAAAGACGATGTACTTATATTATACAAACATTATCTAATTACCAATATATACTTTATTATTTTAATTTGATATTTTAATGATTGTTTAGTACATGGAAAAAATTATCTAAAGAGTTACAATTTAGACTTTTTTATACTAAATTTGTTAGATATATAAAAAGTTTGTTTAAGTAATAGACCAGAAAAAACATAAGCATTTATATCACATGATGGGACTTACATAAATAACTTTAGTTAGTCTCAAAACCCAACTGTAGCTTCGTAGCAGTGATCAAATAATTTGAGTTTATGCAACCCGCACAACAAATTTCTACTAATTTTTGCATGTTTCCGACGTCAGAAACATGATATGATAAGTCACGCAAATTGCATACTTAATAGTATTTTCACGCTCCCTCGTAGGGCTACATTAACATTCTGGTAAAAATTGTCAACAGTTTTGAAGATCACATTTCGTGTTTATTCATTAAAAAGCACATATTGTTTTATGTGGTCTATGGCTTTAAGATCTAAAGAGCTTACTATTTACCGCTGAAGAAATTGCGTTTATATTAACGAGTTACTGTTTAAACTATTTTCAACCACGTTATTGGTTTGTGCTATGAAGAGTTACATCTATGTATCTGAATAATTTCTGAAATTTATGCTTTCCTTGTATAAGAATAACTGTTGTATGCAAGATATTATTTTTACAGTATTTGAGTATTGTGTTCTATAGAAACTAAACACCTTTTTACAACTAGATTTCAGGGTAAACTTTATACTGTTTTGTTAAAACACTTATAGGTACTATTTAAAAAATAATTATCATATTATTATCATATTATTATTATATAATTATCTTAGTAATTTTCTTTGAAAATGAGTTTAGCTACTAAAATATCACTACCTATTACCTATTATTAAAAATTAAAACTTGATATTTAAAACTCTGCATACATTATAAGATTTTTACTTTGTAGTTTCTTCTTCATCAATGTACTTTTAAAATGTACAAAAGTTAAATTTAATTATAACAATATAATTAAAAAGTTGATCATATATTTGCTATACAACTATAGTAATAAAACTAATTGTAGTAAAAAAATAAAAAGGTCTAATGCAAGACCTAAGTTTTTTTTTTTTTTTTTTTTTTTACTTTTTTTTATAAAGATTATATTTTTTAGTTCAACAGTAATTATCAAATTAAGTTTAATAAAAATTAAAACTTTCTGAAACTCTCTGAAATTGCAAGCACTTACTAATGTATACACAAATACACATACCTATATTTACTAAAGAATAATCATTGAAAGTTAATTTTGAATTTAAAAAGTTTTTTTTATATATATATTTCATATTAGCTTCTATTAAAAAGTTTTATGCATAAAAAAACTCAGTAATATGCAATTTTATAGGTAAATATAGTATAGAACTAACGTTTAGCTACTTAGAAATTTCTTTAGAAATTATATGGTATTTATTTTAATGTTCAACTTTTTAAATCATAGAAAATTATAGTTCTTATCAACTTTATTTTAAATGAAAATTGTATAATGATTATTATTTAAATTATAGTATACATGTAAAAAAAAAAAAAAAAATGACGTGATATATTGCCAAGAAAAACTTCAAAAAGTTGCAGCAAGTTTTGCAGCGTGTACAAAATTCAATAAAACGTAATTTGTGATCGAAAAACATTATTTTTTATAAATAAATCTGAGCATGTAAGAGAAATAGAAATGTTGTATTCAATGTAAATTTTAGTATTAAATGGGAGGGAGAGAGAGAGAGAGACAGAGAAAGAGAGAGAGAGAGAGAGAGAGAGAGAGAGTGGAGCAACGTGGTTTAATTTTTTTTTTTTTTTTACCATTCACCACAATACTTTAATGATGTCAGCAATAAGTATAATAATTTAATTAAAGTTTATTTTCAAGTGAAAGTTATATGTTAATATATATATAGTATATTATCGGAGCTTTAAATTTTACAATATATACACATAGTGCATAGTAATGTTAATGTAATTAACAAATTAATTACTAAAGTTGAAGTAATGTTTTTCTTTCATTTTATGAACAATAATACTGGGGAGTATATGTGTACACTAATAAACTTCCTATTTAGCATAAAATTTACATGTCTGTATGCCAGAGAATATAGAGATTATAGAAATACTAAGCAACACATTACAATGAAAATATTATTTTAATGTATACTTTCTATAATTAAAAGTATAGTTGTTTATTATAATTTTTTTACCATAATGTATACATTATGCGTTAAAAAATAAACATGCCTTAAGTAAGGTAATAAACAAAATAAAAGCAAGCTTGTGTGGTATTTTTTTAATGAGTAAAATATGTTGTGAAAACACACAAACATATCAAACATACCTGATCTTTGATATAAAAATACAGTGGACTTTAATGCCAATCAATATTTCACTTTTTTTATATAAATATAATGAAAAATTTGCAATTAATAATATATTTAATTTATTCATTGAACATAATATATGATGTTAATGTAAAATTGATGCATTAAGAACGAGACAAGAATGCAATCGTATCTCACGTTACATTATCAATCTAGATGAAATGCATTTCAAAGTCTAAGAGCTTCATATTTCATGTAAAGTAGTAAGGTACATCAATCACAAAGAAACAAAGAGGGCAAAGAAATAATGATTTATATTAGAAACTTATTGATGAAGTTCTTACATGTCATTACCCTGATTTCAGCGTGAATATAAAATGCATGATCACAATGCAATGGCCACAACACAAGAAATAATAAATTGAAAATTACAAGTATATATTAAAGAACTGAAATGTACAATAGAGGTCCTTTCTGTTTCTGTGGTTGTTTGCAGATTTATAACAATCTGCCAACTCATATATAAGAGAAATTGAAGGCCCTATTTTGTTTAAAAAAATCATTGAAAAAGCTACTGTTAAACAAGCAGTATTATTCCATTGATGAGTTTATGAAAGATCATGTATAAACAATACATTTATATCAGCTTTTAAAATATTCAAATTTAAATAATTGTTCTACATGTATGAAATATGTGTGTATTATATTTGTGTAATTTTTGACTATCATTTCTAATTGTATCAACTGATACAATAACCTAAGACGATATGCATTGTTTTATATTGTGATTGTAGGATGAAAGGAATGAATAAATATATTTTGAATTTTGCATAATTATTCTGCTTGTAATGTTTATAAAAAAATAATAAATAATTATCTAAAATCAACTTACTTTTTAATGGTTTCTAATTTGTGAGAAAATAAGTTATACATCTTTATAAAATCGATTTTAATGAAAATATATTTTTATTATTGATTTGATACTATAAAAATACTGGGAAAAAAAATATATAACTTTAGCACGTTTTTAAAAACGTTACTTCGTGTTTATTTTCTATTTTTACAACGCAAAGGAAATGCTGCCATAGAAATGTGTCAAGAAAAGATCTAAAATCCTCTAGACTAGAAATATTTACAATAGTTCTACTGTAAACTGAAATAGGGTGTGCAAGTATATATATATATATATATATATATATATATATATATATACATATATATATACTATATATGTATGTATATATATATATATATATATATATATATATATATATATATATATATATATATATATATATATATATATATATATATATATATATATATATAATATAATATAGGTGTACACATGAAAAAAAGGAATTACGCAACTTATTCTACAGTAATTATTTACTGACATAAAATAACAATGTTACTATTTTATAATCATATATAATTATGCTGTATATATTAATTCATATTTATGCAATTTATAACATAAAAGATGTAGCATAAATTATGTTATTACAAATAAATGGCATTGAACTTTAAATTTTTTTTTTAAGCAAAAATTGACTTGATAACAAAAAAAAAAAAAAAAAAAAAAAAAAAAAGGAAAACTGAGGTGTAAGCTTGCATTATCTCCCATTCCACAATTCACAAGTTTATTGATATTATATTTTTTATATGTTATCATTCCTTTATATTAAATATTACTCATATAAAAAAATTCAAAAGATATAATAAAATAATTGTTATGATTTAAGTTCAATAACTCTTTATTTCGTAGAATCAACTATTAAATTTACTGTTACTATGTTATAAAACTTACATGTAAGATAAACCTTCGTAAAATATAATTCTACAAGTAGTTCTTTTTAAATATAATAAAAATATATTTAAATTTAAAGGTCTATAATATGGCATAGTATAGTGTACTATAATATATAAAAATATATTTATTATTAACAGCTATAAATTTTATAGTATGGGTGTTTTTTTAGATATAAAATATTCCACCCTCGCATAAGTCGGCGTAATGATAATAATAAAAAAATGAATAACGATAATATTAAATTATTGTAACATTTTATAGGAACATGATTGAATAGACATTTAAGTATAATAAATTGATTTTTTTATTAATTTATAATATAAAATAAAATTTTATCGATATATAAATAAATTGAATTTTTTGTTAAAGTAGAAGAGAATACTAGAAAGTGTTTTATCTTTCACTTTAAACAAATATGTCATTTTTAATCATTAAAAGCTAATTAAGTCATTACATTTTGGTCTAATTTATGCAAATGCTATGAAAACATAAAAAAAAATCGTGTTTTTTTTCCTTTAATTTTAAGATAAAAGCAAACTATGCCTGTTTTTATGTTTCTTATTTTGAGTTTTTAATTTTCACTATAACGTTCTCATTAATAACCCGTATTTTAAATAATTACATTAAAATTTTCATTTATATTAATTGATACTGTATATAACATGTTAGCAGGGGGATAGGTATAAGAGTGAACCAGGCACATTGTTAAGCTTAAAAAATTGCTATTTTAAAAATATATTTACTTTTCCTTTTATATTATTATAAAAACTATTTTTTAATTTAATTAATTTTGCTAAAAAAATTTGGGTTTTATTTTTTATTTTGTTTTTCTCGCATCAATTTTTCAATATATATATATATATATAACAATACACATACACACACACACACTTATATTATATACAAGTAAAATTTTATAGTGATAAAAACAATTGTTGTCATGGATTTGTCTCTTTTTTGAAATGTCAAACAAAATGTTCACGAGAACTTTCTAGTATAAATAAATATTGTTTTATATTACTTGAATTCATATTGAATAATATATAAATGTAAAAATGGAAAACGAAATTCAAAATATACAAACTACTTGGAAAATCTCTTTAACTCTTATCTTTATTTACAAAATAGAACATTTGTGTCATTGAGTATTTATTGTTTTTCTCTTCTTTTTTTATTTTTTGTTTTTGTTTCTTTGTAATGTTTAAGTAAGTTCACTTTCCTATGGTCGATTTACCTTCTTGTTATATGTTTCTATAGCTTTGTTACATTATGCAAACTGTTTGCGTAAAGACTTCGCAATCTTACATTACACATTTTCTTGTATTCTTTTCACGATTTTCTATAGCTTTATATTTTTAAGATAAGCTCTCATAAAATTTGAAAACATTCTTATTGAGTTATATTAAAAAAAATGCTTCCTTTTGTATTTTTATTATTATTTGATTTCAAAATTACTTAAAAGGAACAAACTTTATACTTTTAAATATTTTTTATTAGAAAAGTATTGTTCAATTTTTGACTACGTACAATGTTTTGTTGTATTGTGATTTTATGTTTGGAGTATTGAAGAATACAATTTTTTTATTTTATGTGATTTGTTGTTTTATATTTTTTGTTTGATGTAGGAGATAGGAGAATAAAAGGGAGAAAGGGAGGGAGAGAGGGAGGGAGAGAGGGAGGGAGAGAGAGAAAGAGAGAGCGAGAGTTAGAGAGAGTGTGGAGAGAGGGATGACGCATGTAAAAAGAAAGGAGAGAGAACGAAACGGTGGTTTATCTTGGAAAAGAGGCTGCGACGGCCGGAAATGAAAGTTTTATTGGAATGGCAACGAACAGGAGATCAGCAAATCCGACAAAAGATAGAAAGGAAACGTAGAGAGGATATATTTTTTTTCTTACATTTCTATTCTTGTGTTATCTACGACACAAACCGGTCAGCAACATTCAAGTGCGAAAATCGTCAACAATCCTCAAACGTCACGCAGGAAAACCTCAACTTAGCAAAAAAATATATAGATTAAGTCAAGCCATTCTAAGCGAGTTTAATTGAAACGTGGCTGGCAAGCTACACGCTTTTTCAAGTACTTTTTTGTTAATATTTCGAGTGTTATTTCTTTTTCAAATAAAAATATGTTATTAAATATAGAAATATTAAAAAATGATATAAAAAGAGGACTTTTTTAAAATTAAAAAACAAGGTTCTTTTGTTCTGATTAAGAAATAAATAACGGTCAATTTGCAAAACCAGCTGATGAAAAGTAAACAAAGTCTCCTCAGAATGAAATAATAAGTAAAAATTTCTAATGGTAAAATGCCGATTATTGACCTGAGGTTTTTATACCGTTTTTTTTTTTTTTTTAATTTTTTGTATTTCTTCATAAGCATAACATTAAAAAGTTCACAAACACAAAAAATTAGTAAGAATTTTGTAAAAGGAAAATTTACATTACTTGTGCCAAAAAATAGTAACAATTATTGTTATTATAAATTATTTTACTACATTATTATTTACTTTCTTTATAATTTTACAGAATCCAACCAAAGCCTTCTTGGTGTTTTAATTTAAAATTTACCTACAAATTTCATATATTTAAAAATCATAATACTTTTTATTGCCATTAAAAATACCATAACATAGCACAAAAATAACATATTTTAATAAAATAAATACAAACATAATATAGAATATAAATCTAATTTATTTCGGCACTTGAAATTTTAAAATAAAATAAAGAAAAAAGGCCCTAATATACTGTATGATAATTATAATTATAGTGTTCCAATTCATCATTTTCACATAAACACACATACACACAAAACTTATCCCTTTAATAATTAATGTACACTATATTGTATATTTTTTATATTAATTTATAAATTTGAGGTATTTAATTTTCAATATAAATTCAATTGAAAACATATTTCAGCGTTGTTTTTTTATCATACTCAATACAATATGAAACATTTTATTGTTGGATATTAAAGGTAAATGCATTGAAGTATGAAATGAAATATACAGTGTTTGTGCAATGAAAATGTTATTTTTGTGTTTATAGTCTCATGCATGCCTGAGCTTTTTGTGATTGTAATATTATGGATTTTGTTACTCGCTCATTTGAAAATATTATCACCAGAAATATATTTGCTATGGGAGAAAACGAAACCATTTTTCAATTTAGGTTTGTATTTGTTTATGTTATGTAAACTAAAAGCTAGGTATTTTAAAAGAAATGATAAATATATCACTTTTATATTTTGGCTATTTTAGTGCTTACAAGCCTTTTCGGATAAAAAAAAGGAATTATGAGAGAGAAAAAGAGAGAGAGAAAGAGAGAGAGAGAGAAAGAGAAAGAGAGAGAGAGAGAGACAAAAATTTACTTCAATGTAATATACTAGAAAATTTTAAAGGTAAACAAAAAAGAACAAAATATACTAATTGTCATTCAAAATTATTGCCTATAACGCAAATGTGTCAAATCTGTACCATCATTGAAAGTTCTTATTTGTTAGTATAGAGTTTGATGCCTTAGATTCATTCTATAGTAAATTTAGTCCTCTTTGCAAATCTTTTCAACTTGTTTGCTTTAATAAAAATCTTGTGTAAATTTTCTTTGTTATCAATAATTGCGATGACATTATAGAAATTCTATTTAAACATAAATAATAAAAGTGTAATTTCGTTATCAACAACCCTAGCGCAATCCCAAAAAAAAAAAATAATAATAATAATAATAATAATAAAAAATATATATGTAAAATGTAATTAATGAACTTCTCTCTCTCTCTCTTCTCTTCGTACAAATTTAGTTTGTTTTTCTCTAACATAAAATCACGTAATGAAGTTTGTTGATTTTTCAAATCAACTTTCCATTGTTTCTACAAAAAAAAAAAAAAAAAAAAAAAAAAAAAATCCCAAGTATTAACGTAAAATTTGTTGTGAATGTAAATATTATCATCGTCATGGAAATAGGTCACTGGATACAGAAAACACAAACAAATAAAAAAAAAAAAGATTTCATTCAACTTTTAACTGCTTCTTCATTTGGAAAAACTTTATATTCATATTCTATTGTAAAAAGTATGCCCCTTGCTATTTATCGAATACAATAAATAAATAAATAAATAAATAAATAAATAAATAAATAAATAAATAAATAAATAAATAAATAAATAAATAAATAAATAAATAAATAAATAAATAAATAAATAAATAAATAAATAAATAAATAAATAAATAAATAAATAAATAAATAAATAAATAAACAAATAAATAAATAAATGTATAAACGAACGAACGAACGAACGAACGAACGAACGAACGAACGAACGAACGAACGAACGAACGAACGAACGAACGAACGAACGAACGAACGAACGAACGAACGAACGAACGAACGAACGAACGAACGAACGAACGAACGAACGAACGAACGAACGAACGAACGAACGAACGAACGAACGAACGAACGAACGAACGAACGAACGAACGAACGAACGAACGAACGAACGAACGAACGAACGAACGAACGAACGAACGAACGAACGAACGAACGAATCATATAAATACATAAATTCATAGTGCAATTTGTAACTTTTCAAGAAAGCAGTTAGTACAAGTGCACTGCTATTTACAACACACATTACAATAACTAAACAGAGAAGAAAAAACTTTTAGGAAACTTTTTCAATAATATTGCAATTTATTTGAAGGCATTTGTAAATAAGTGATGCATTCTACATCTTTACTTTGACAAAGAATCAAGAGGGGAGATTTTCTTTTTCTTTTGAGTACAAAATATGTGCTTGGAAAAGTACTTGATATTAAAAATATTGATGTTATTGTCCATCTGTATATAAATATTAATATTATTATTACTTGTTATATTTCTCCGTTTTTCATTTCAAAATGGATATTTACTTATCTTGTATAATATAAACTGTTCATGAGAAGTTTATAAATATAATGAGTGAAATTTGATATTATTTTGTCAAGAGGGGTAGAATTCTTCATTACGTTCTCATTCTCTCTCTCTCTCTCTCTCTCTCTCTCTCTATCTCTCTATCTCTCTCTCTCTCTCTCTCTCTCTCTCTCTCTCTCTCTCTCTCTCTCTCTCTCTATATATATATATATATATATATATATATATAATGTTTTTCCTCTCCGTAGCATTTCACTATAAACAGCCTCCTACCTGCATTACATAAAATGAAAATAAAACTTATTTCAAATGATATACATAAAAAGCAAAAAAAAAAAAAAAAAAATTAAGTGAACTTTACTTGCATACTCGTACAGGCAATATACTTTAAAAATATTACAACAATGAAACTTGTCTTAACAATAAAAAACCATATACATTGTTTACAACAAACATTATGATTTGTATACTTTTATATGTATATATACATTAAAAAGGAAGGTATAAGAGAGACAACAAAAACGCTAAATATACATAAAAAGAGGTTGAGAGAGAGAGAGAGAACAAAAAATGGTGAGCACAGAGTGTTATTACTGGAAGGAAATTGTTGTAATATACAAAGTTGAAGTGTCGTGGCAGACAATTGAAGATTACTTTGACATATTCAAGTCTGTCTCATCAAGACGTATGCTCGTGTTTACCAGTAGTATAGTTGCTTTGTTTTTTTATATATATAAATATATATGTCGAGTTGAAAGTACTTCAAAACCATCTTGTCTTATCTATAACGACTTGTGTTTTTATTTATTATAAAATATAAGACAAAAGTTGAGTTAAGGGAAAGAAGAAAAATAATAATAATAACTTTTACTTCTTTATACAAAAATTCTTTAGTATTATTTCCTTGAATACTATAGTAAATTTATACAGAGATGTTTTTGATACACTGAAAAAAAAAAAAAGAAAAAAAAAAGAAGAAAATAAACTCAATTAAGAAACTTTTTTATTGTAAAAAATTGAAGAGAAAAGAAAATTGAACCTAAAATGTGGAGAGAGAAATGCATGCTACCTATACATAAAGTAATCTCTCACTAATAATCATAAAAACAGCTTTGTCAAGATAACCTAATAAATAAAATTATTATGTACATATGCAATAAAATTAAACACGCAGAGAAGTTCTAGCCATATTAAAGGTAAAGAATTGTACAAGGCTATACGACTCAGTGGAATTATGAGAATAAGTTAGTGGAATCACTTCTTGGGTACTTAAGAATAGTAAAACTCTCATGTAAATCAGAACGGCGTACTCTAATGCACATTTTATTAAGAGCTATTATTATTATTATTTATCCCTGTTATACTTTATATTATTATTATTTAATACTAAATTAGTAACCATAAGTTTTATATGAATTGTAGACTGTAGGATTAATAATTTCTAATACCAAACATGGAAGGCTATATAATATACAGATTGTCCTCAAGCATTGAGAATTTGAAGAGATAATCCGGCTGATGTACTTTGGTTTAAATGTCATCCAAAAAAATAATCCCTGGCTGTCATTTTTCTTTCTTATCCCGATTTTAATTGTACTTTTTTCAATTATTATCAACTTGTTTTTTTTCTAATTTTTTTAGTTTAATTTATTTATTAAAGCTATGCTATTATAGCTTAAAATACTGAAGTAGCTTTTACAATGGACATAAAGTAGTAATCACATATTAATTTATATGTTTAACTTTGTGTAGCAAAATGTAACATTTAGATGGAGAAAACTATTTTGCTGTGCAAAGTTACAAAAATTAATTGAGTATGTAAATGCACCTTACCTCCATTATCAAAGCAGCTTAATGAAACCATGCTGGAGAGACTTAAATTTTACTAAATTTTTAGTAACATATCATGTAATATACAGTAATATCAAGACTTGATTAATACCTTATTAATTTGTTGTTATAAATATAAAGTAAGTTAAGTAGATTTTCAAGTCTCAGGTTTAATCTGCTTGTAAACAATCTTTAAAACAGGAATTTCAACTTAAATATATTTTTAATGCTAAAAAAAAAAAAAAAACAAAAAAAAAAGTAAAAGTAATTTTTTTTTAACCAAGTAAAAATTAATTAAAAAATTTCTTTATGTCACTTTAATTATTTGAGTTATTTTTAGTCTTTTATAACTTTTGTTCTGGTTTGAGCCTGCCAAGTTGGTAACATAGGCAACTTGCTTTGTTATTAGCAGGTCATACGGGTTTGTATACCCGCTAGGGAAAAGTAAAGCGAAGCCTTATTTATTAATTTTAACCCTCTTTTGTTTCAAATAACGTGTTTCTGCTTTCGCTTGGCTTATATATTATAAAGAATTATTTTCAAGCAAAAAGAAACCAAAATTATAACAAGAAAAACAATTAATTACTAAAATAGAGACTGCAGTAATTTTGAGAGGTAAAATTCCGATGTAATAATACTAACTGAAAATAGAAAGTTAAATGGCTTGTCTTTCTGTGAGAGCATTCAAATTTTATACTTAATTTTTTGCTTGTGTTATATATTAAATCACACGTTACACAAATTTTATGTAATGTTACAATTTGTCACGTAATTTTTCTATATGAACACAACATTGCATAGCAATGAATACACCTTAATTTTAAGTTAAATTTGAATTCTTGTAATAATACAACACTGTTGTTACAAATGCGTAACTGATGAATAGAAGAAATGAATACATAAACTTTATGACCTGAGGGAAACCATTTTAATAAAATAATATCATTGAAGGTAATTAGCTTATTTTTAATATTTTTCTTTGAAATTTTGGAGGATTTTTTAAAAAAAAATTTAATATTATGTAAATATTCAATTTATCTTTATCTTTGAAGTTTTTTTTTTTTTTGTAAAATATTTCAAGTTTTATAGTAGTGTACTAATTTTATTTATCTTTCACTACTTTAAGTCATTTATTATTATTTAAAAATTTAGTTTCCTATTGAATTTATCTCTCAAATGTTTACCCAATTAAAATATTCTGTCCCAGTTGATTTATTTGTTAAATTTTGTAAAAGAATATGCCTACAATATTTATATATAATACATATTTATATATAAAAAGATATTGTAGCCGAAAATATGTGTATCTCGTTTTTTATCATAGCTAGCCAAATTTGTAACTCAAAGTGCCATCTATATTACGTTCGGAAACGAGTTACACATTATCTTCCACTACAACATTCACTTTATATATTATATTATTATTATAAACTTTACAAATTTACAAAGAATGACCGAGATACACTTTACAAATTTGCGTTTACCTGGTGAATCCACACCTGTTTTATATAGCAGAAGCTCCAAGTATCTCCGACTTTGTAAAGTGTAGATCGTACATTGTTTGAATATTTGTAAAGTGTTGAACCTTCATTTGGACGCGAGAAGATATATATTTTGTAATGTGAATGTTTTTTGTTTAGTTATGCAAATTTTGTTTGGAAGGTAAATAAAAGTAATATTATCTTTTCACTTTTGTAACTATCATTCTAAATGAGAATAGTACACTGCATTATGTATTGATCATTTAATAAAATATAATATTTACACACATTTAATATGTATTTAATACTTGTATTATGTCAAATTGAATAACTGATTTTTTTTTTCATTACAAACAGGCTATGAAAATAAAAATATATATTTATTATATGAAATGAGATAAAAAACAAAAACAATAATTTATAATCTTGTTGCATAATTTCATTTCATAATAATAATAAAAAAAATGAAATGAATAATTAAAAGTTTAACATTGCAGTTGTGGCAATGAGATATAATTACAAGTGAAATTAAATTGTGTTTGTATGCAAAGCTCTAGTCCTTTGAAGAGGTAAATTTTATGTCATGTGCAAGATTCTGTATTAAGGAAAACTAGAACCAAAAACTTGTTATAGTGTTATTAAATTAAGAATGTAAATGTTATCAAGTTTAAAGTAGATGAGGTGCTTTTCGTTAATTTTCTTATTCTCTATGCTCTTATCAATGTACTTTATTTAATAGTGAACTTTTGAATAGTTGGAAAGAAAAATCATACAGTATACTAATGATAAATTGAATTGTCATTCCAAATATCATTGTTATAATTTCATAAAAAAAAGAAGTAATTAATATGAAAAAAATGGGTATATATACATATACATATATAATATATATATATATATATATATATATATATATATATATATATATATATATATGAATTTGTGAATATACACGAGAAATTACTGCATAAAAATGCATCATAAAATATTAAATTACATTTAAAAATTAAATTTTAATTGTCACCTCGATGAATAGTAATTATGTTTTACTCCTTTGCTTTCAAATAATAGTCCTTTTTCATATTTTGTTTTACTTATAAAGTAAAAAAAAAAAAAAAAACGCAAAGCTTTTTTTTTTTTGAACGCAAAGTCTTTGAACTTTTAATGCTACATATAATTCACAACATATAAAAATTACCATATAAAATTTATGTTTATAAATGTTCTACAATTTATACATATTATATATAGTATGAATATTACAGAAGAACAAAAAAATATATATAAGATTTAACACTATATGTAAAGTATGTCATGTAATAAAAATATTCTTAAAGTAATTTTAAATAAACTTGATGTATTACATAAAACTTACAATTTACTATATAACACATTTTATTTAATAACATAAAAAAATATATATGCGCAATATTTAAAATATTCCATTCTCAAGTAAATGTTTTTGTTAGAAAAAAAAAAGAAGTAGATATGAAAATGTGGTCACCACATGCAGTTTAATGTTATTTGGTGAACAATAAAGTAAACTACATTGCACATGCCGTTGACATTTTGTTTCCTTTACTACGTATGTAAAACACTTTAAGTCTTATTTTCATATTATATTTGTATGTAAAAATATACTTTGAAAATTCAGGTCAGTAAATAGAAGAGAGAGAGAGAGAGAGAGAGAGAGAGAGAGAATAGAATAGAATGACTTTATAAGAAAACCCGTTTGTAAATATACAAATGATGTTGTCAGATTAATATGGTTGACAAAGTAATTGCTTTTTCTTTAAATCACATTTTCTGTACTGCAATGTCGTTGAATTACTAACAATCATATTTACTGTAAAGTTTATTATGAGTAGTATATTTATATAATATAATTTTATTACATTTTTGTTTACATTCTGTACATTAACATTACCATGTAACGTATTTAATGGTTTTAAATGTATTCTACATCTTTATTCCATATTTTGGTTGGTCTTAACTCTTAACACATTTATAATATTGAATAACACTTAAAAAAATGATCCCCCTTTTTATTTTCTCCCTAATCAAATATCTAGTTTAATTTACTATGCTTTTTTTCACATTATAATCAGGGTGACTTTGTAAGATAGGACGGATTGGGTCATTGAATGTAATATTGATCAAAAAAAAATTAACATGAATTAAAGCAATATACATTCCGCATTATAAAAAGTCTAAATTATATTGAAAAATGTGTTCTAACTTTTTCCAAATGTTACAAAAATTCATTAAATTGGCATCAAAAAACAACGTTTGAAAAAAAATGCATAAGTCCTAAGTAAAATATTTATATAGTAATTTATCTTCAAAAACTCAATTTTATCAACTTTTTTTTTTCTTTCAAAAGTATCCGGAAAAAAAAGAAGTTTTTACTTCAACTCTTCTTTTACTGATATAAAAAAATATATTGTTAAAAAATGTTTATAAAAGCCAATTGTAAGTTTCACACTTAAGCCACCACACAACAATAAAAACAAGCCAAGAAAATTATTATCGTAGAGAGATAGAAATCTAAAAGTTACTCGAGAGAACAGCTGTGGAATGATAAAAAAAGTTTTTAGCTCAAAATAACAGATTTGTAATAAAGAGTTTCACGGCAAGAGAGAGAGAGAGAGAGAAAGAGAGTATGCGATAATACCCACAAGCCAATATGTGCAAAACCAACCACTTCTATATGTAAGGTCTACGACTCAGTTGTTGATTTTGAAAAAAAGCAGAATTGTTTAAAACGTAGAAAATTTTACATTAAAAAAGTGTAAGACTGAAAGTCAGGTACTACGGCAATTTAACTGAAGTTGGTATTTTTTTTTCCAGAGAAGTCATAGAGTAGTATAGGGTCATTTACTTTTCTGAATTCATGGCCTTTGAAATTTAGCTCTCATTTCGTTTATCTGATGAACAAGGTTTCTGAAAGGTTCTAATTATTAATATTATTTGAAGCCTGTAAAATCCATAATTTTTGTGGAATATTGAGATTTTTTAGTTCATAATTTTTACAAATTAATAAGAACGATACAAAAATACATTCTAAGTGCCATAATCCCCTTGAGGAGATGGGCTAGGACGAATCCTTTCTGGTAATTTGGCTATGAGCTGCGGCTCATCAGACCACAGAGCTGAAACACTGCACATCTCTGGGCTCCACTACCAGTTCTGTACGGCTCGAACCACTTTTTACCTTACGACGCTGGTATACCGTCTAACTAACTAACTATACTGGGAAAAAAATTCTAAAGAGTTACTATTAAAAAATTTATTATAATAAATTCGTTAGATACACACAAAGTTTTTTTTTAGGATCCAAAGAGTTAACTATTTACCACTGAAGAAATTACGTTTATACGAACAAGTTACTCTTTAAAATTTTTGCAAAAAAAGTTATTAGTTTGTACTAAAGTGTTACTTCTATATATCTGAATAATTTCTTAAATTTATGTTTTCCGTGTAATCTAACTGCCTAATCACAAGAAAAAATAATATTTAAAATCAAGTATAATATAATAAAAACATTTTCATCAAACTTATTTGAACCGTAGTTTACTTTGAACAGACTAAAATAAATTTGCAATAATTAACAGCAACATAATATCACAATATACCATACAGTAAACTACAGATCATAATAGTGTTAAGCAAGATTACGTATGCTACTTCAAAATAGCAACAGAAGTTGTACTCTTGAATATAGTAATTATACAATGCAGCATATTTTGTTTAATGTATCTAAAACCCTTGATTTATAACATGAAAATCTCCACCATGCATTTAAAAAGAAATTAACTTAAGATATCATTTTTATTAGAGTAACATTAATAAAGCATAATACTTTCCCCTTTTTTATTAGTTTTTTTTAAAGAGGGAGGTTTAGGCTTGAAACCGTCTATTTCACACAAACCCTCAACACATGAGCTAGTAAGTAATACTGAATAAATAGTTCAACTAATTATAATTAAAATACTAACAATCAATGTATAATTACGATACTTTAATTAAAATCTGTATATTAATACAGTGTATTAACCAAAAAATCAAATTTTTAATTTTATTCCTATTCTTTGTGTTCATTTATTGTTTAAAAAAATAAATACTCAACTTGAGTAAATTAAATATGACATAACCATCATTCATTGCTTTTAATTGAAATATAATGCCTTAAGCTGCGTGCTTCACAATATTAAACATCATTCAATTATAATTTTTTAAATTATATATTAATATCATTTTTTTTAAATAAAATTAATTAAAATTGTTAAATAATTTATATGTTTCCTAAATAATTAAATATTAATAAATTATAAATAAAGTAAAAGTAACATACAGTGATATGACACAAAATATATAAAATTTAAATATATTTCATAGAATATTTTATGGTAATATGAATGTTGAATTTTAAAAAGTTCGCTTTTTGATATGGAAGAAATTTTACTTCCGGTAAAAATAAAAAAGATGCCTTTCTTTTCTGAATGCGCAGATATATTTTTACATTTTTCGTCTTAGAATTTTAAATTAGTTTCTTTTGTAACAAGTAAAGAATTTTCTACATTGTCAAAAGTACTGAATTTCCAGTATAAACCTCTCACAGTTATATAGTATATGGATACCATGTCTGATATATGAAAGAAGATTATAAATTAAAAAAAGAAGTGAAATTATTTTAAAATCTTTACTGACAACTCTGATCCTTATTCATTTTAAGTGTACCATATGTATATCGTGCAGTAATACATAGTCATTTACAGAGAAAGTAATAAGTAAAAAAAAAATTTAATTTCACTATATTGCATTGTTGTTGTTGTTTTTTGTTTTTTTAATTTTATGCAAAATATCAAGTAATATAAGTGCATTAACAAATACGTTTTGTTTTGTTTTTTGTTTTGTTTTATTTGCTTTACCGCGCGAACCCACAAGTTGTCCACTCATAGGAATGGTACTTATAGGCATAAGGCGGAAGGAAAAGTCAAACAGGCTTTTTCAGCCCACAATACCAAGTATGGTACCTGACAAGACCCGTACAGCGGTAATTATGTATACCCATTGTCTGTTTCTTAATTTGATAATTTTTGTTTCTTTATGGTAAAATTCATAATATTGACATATATATATATATATATATATATATATATATATATATATATATATATATATATATATATATATATGAAATATATATGAAATATAAAAACATGTATTTTAATTTAAACCCAACCGATAAGGCATGGCTTTGGTTGGATATTGTATACGAGTTTAAGAACAATAAAAAAATAAATTTTATATGTGACAAATATTTTACATTATAAAATGCCAAAAGGTTTTGTTAACTTTAAAATAATAATAATATATTTTGTTACTATTTTTTGTAATTTGATAACGCATTTTTAATAATCTTTATATATATTGCAAACAATTTTTAATTTCAAAAAATCAGCATTATCCTTATAGCTATATTTATTTATTTATTCATTCAGCGGATAATAATTTTAGCAAACAAATAAAAAATCTGATATTATTATCCTGAAAATAAATATAATAAAAAATATTATTTAAATTATATTAGAGAATACCAAACAAACACTGTAAGGCAAATAAACACACACACAACACAACATAGGAGGATGTTTTCCAATTATAATTGACCTTCAGGCTTACGGAAGAATAAAATTATAAATTTTGAAAGCATTTTTTTTCTGTAATACCAAAAATTTTTAAAAACAAACAAACTATTTTCTTTATTACGCAGCATGTTTTCTCTAAATATACAAAATGTTTTTTCAATTGAATAAATTTATTAAAAATATTTTTAGATGCACCTTCAAACACTTAATATATTTTAATTTAAAAAAATTTTATTCTAAGTTCATCACTATAATAATCAAATGAAAGTTTCATTCATAAACTATAACGAATTGTAAGCTATTATTATTAAGATTTGTTTATGTTTATGGATATGTACAATATATATTTATATATATAGCCTATAAATACACTAATATTACACAATTTAAATACAAATTCACTACAGATTATTTTAATGCTCGTTACCATCGGTAAAGGGTAACCAATCATTTGCGAACGGAAAACGATAACGGGACCCCTGATTTCCTATTCTTCATAATAACATTACCAAAAGCATCTATCATTTTATAGCTTCTACTGCAATTAGAATGGAGAAAGTTAAATGACACATACTAGATAAAATTTTACGTGTTTTAAGCTAGTGACAAATTGAGTAAAAAAATTTTCCTGTATAAATGGGTATTTTAATTTTTTTTTTTTTAAATGTAAAATCTAGTTTCTTTTTCCAAGTATTAAGAGATACTATTATATTTATATTATATAATTTTAGCACACAGATATAACCACTCACGTGGGAGTGATCTAAGAAAAGAACCACCTCATATATAATATTATTATGTGTCCAAAATCAATATCATACGATAGACATATAATAGAGATGAAGAAAAAAAAACATGTTATTTTTTCTTCGTTGACTTGAACAAACAAAAAAGCACGAACTAGACTTTTTTTTTCTTACAAGATGGTAAAAAAATATATATATTAACAGAAAATGTTAGACAAGCACGTTCTCGTGAAAAGCTGTAAAAATATAGAAAATAGTATTTTATTTCAAGTATGTGATGCTAACAGTTAAGAAGAATATAAAAACATGATGCAGAATAATGTGTCAAAGTATTATAAAAAAAAAAAAAAAAAAAAAAAAAAAAAATCAATTATTCAATAAAATATGAGTTTTTTTTTAAACTTCAAGTGTAACAATCACAATGCAGTATCGTTAAACAAGTTTATATTGGAATAATAGGTGGACAATTCATACCTCACAAAGTGAATAGTCGCGAAATATAAAATTAAAATGACGTAAAAATGACATACTACTTAAGTGAGTAGGGTACCGACCTTATATCTAAAAAAACACAAACAAACAAACAAACAAACTAGAACATGATTTGGGTCTAAATTTGACGTCATTGTTTAGCTAAGGGTCACACCTAGCCGTGATAAAAATTTCAAGATGATTTATAATGAGATGCAAAAATCTTTTCTTGAAAAAATTATAGTTAAAGCCCTTGTCAACTTACTTTTTTATCATCTAGAATACTAGATTGATAATTAACATACCTTATTATCCATGAATTAGACACCACCACGTTGATTTTGTATTTATTTTCATTTTGACTGTTATATCACGCATCTGAAGTCACAATGAACCAATGGAGCCGTGATAGGGGTAAAAAACTTAAGGGAGGGGTTTAAATTTATCACGTGACCAGAGAGTTGGCTGTGATTGGCGGTGGTAAATTGTGACGTCAGATGCGTGATATAACAGTCAAAATGAAAATAAATACAAAATCAACGTGTTGATGTCTAGTTCATGGATAATAAGGTATGGTAATTATCAATCTAGTTTTCTAAATGATAAAAAAAAGTAAGTTCACAAGGGCTTTAAATACAACATTATTTCTGTTATAGGAAAGAATATTATTAATTCATTTCAATTCTTTCAAAACTTTTTCATCTAATTATTTATTACAATTACTGATACTGTAAAATACAAGCCAAGACATATAATATACGATGTAAATATTTGATTTGTAAAACAAAATTACTAATAAAATTTAACAGCATTGAAGTTGCTCTATATAAAACTATAAATGAATTGCATTTGTTACTTGCAAGTATTAAATTCTTACTTATACTGTATCTGTAATATGACTGCAGTAGTGAGAAATTTTTATAAAAATTGTATGATCTGCATTATAACAATCCTTACTTTTTATTATTAATATCATTTTACTCAATTTAAAAAAAGAAAAAAACTGCATGTAAAAAAATAATAAAGGATATTCATTTCGTATTCCTTTCCTCGACGATTTTAATATGAACAAATCTTTTAGTATAACTTTTTGTATGTAAAGAAAAAAAAATTATAAAGACATTTTTCTTCTTTCACTTAGTCAGTGAGTGAAAGAAGCGTGATAGATTTATTTTATTACTTCTTGAGAAATCATTCAATTTTAAAAAAGTAACAAGGAAAAAAAGAGTTGAATAACAAATTAGAAAGAATCTTTCTTTCTCTAAAGTTTTTTTCCATCTACTTTTCTTATGAATAAAGTATCAAGAGTTTATTAACCCTTATCTGTGATTTCAATCATATAGTTGGCAAGTAGAATAAAATATATTTTATGCGTATTTTATTTATATTTCTGGGTACACTAACTAAATTACTACAATTTTTTTTAATAATAATATAAATGTTATGAATTTTACGCCTTGTTAACTTATTTTGATACTTTTTAAACTTTTTCAATTTATTTAATAAAAAGTGAAAGAAATGACAAATTTTTGACCATATTTAGAAACAAAATAACATGAAGTATAATAAAAATATATTATTAAGGCGTTATGAGGGTTTGAGAAAACTATTTTTACAAAAAATTTACCTTAAATTAACAGGTTACGGATTATATAGGATGTATGCGCATGACGTCATACTGAATGCGCTTCAATGCCATACTGGAGCTTTGAATAACATTGCTCGGCATAGGGCAAATGTGTTTTTTATATCTTTTCTTTTCTTTTCTTTTGATTTTTTTTTATTATTATTGTTTTCATTGGACTCTTCCAAAAGAATCTAATTCAACCCAAGAACCAACAACAAGAATAATGAACAAAAAAATTGATTTAGTTTCATTAAACATTTACTTATGATATAATGTAATATAATCGAGAAATTAGTAATTTATATCGTAAATACATAAATGGAAATTATAATAGCTTTTATTTTTACTCATATATCATAAGTATCTTATAATTCCTACACAAATCAAAAAGTTTAATTTGAAATACACGTTATAAAATTAAGTAGGGATAATTATTAAGCTGTTTTCATTCTACTGGAAAATTATAATTAAATAAATTTAACTACGTATAAAATGCATCATAAATTAAAAGTATTTTATCGTAGTCGTTTGCTTTAATACTAATTAAGAAGTGCAGCTGGGACACATTTTAAATGAACACGTGAAAAAAAAAGAGAAGAAAAAGAAGAGAGAAATAAGCTTATTAGAAGGCAATATAATGACACAGTGAAGTGTATATTTTAGTATTTTACGTTTAAAGAAAATATATGGGAATCAGAGTAATTTTAAACGAATTTTAATTCATTGTATATAACGATCAAAACTGCTAAAAATAAATTTTAAATGAATCAGTAAATATAGCATGGTATCCTAATGATTATGCAATTTGTTAAGCATATATGCCCGACTATTTGCATACTTTACAGGTGTTCATCTTAAGCCTATTTTGAATTGAATTGAATTTTATTTTACGTTTTCTACATTTTCAATCATTTTTTTATATTTATAGTTAACATAGAAAATAAATAATAATAATATTAATAATAGTTTTGTTTAAATAGTATATGTTTTCAAGTAAGTAGGTTTTATGTTATGTAGTTTTTTGAAAGTTTATAACGTAGAAGTTGTTTGAAAATATATTTTGCGGAAATATGACTGCAAATTCTCTCTCTCTCTCTCTCTCTCTCTCTCTCTCTCTCTCTCTCTCTCTCTCTCTCTCTCTCTCACACACACACACACACACACACACACACACACACACACACACACACACACACACACACACACACACACACACACACACACACACACATTTATTACCTCATATAAGGAAGATATGTAGCACACTTAGCACTCTTTACGACTATTACCAGCATAAGGTGACGCTCATTGCCTCTGCAGAAATCTAACTCATTTCTATATTTGAAAAGTTTGCCTTCCTTTGCCTTATATAAACTATACCGTGAATTTTAAGAATTTAACTTTAATTCTCTTGAGGTAGAAGTTTAAAATCTAATGATGATTTATAAAATAAGGTTTAATTATAATTAATATAATACTTACCTTTTCATATAAAATGGGAGTTAATTTTTAATTTATTTTCATTGCGGTCATTATTTTAAGTGTTTTTTTATATTATTTAACCTTA
This sequence comes from Ecdyonurus torrentis, assembly GCA_949318235.1. NCBI lineage: Eukaryota > Metazoa > Arthropoda > Insecta > Ephemeroptera > Heptageniidae > Ecdyonurus > Ecdyonurus torrentis. Next base: position 25,635,301 of record OX439132.1, on the reverse strand, counting down.
CGCTGCAATTTTTCTTGAAAAATAAAATATTATGTATTTATGCAAGTCATTGATTTCTAATTTATTTTCCATTCACAAAATGGTGCGTGCGGACTATGACGTTACACCTCGTTTGTTTAACGCGTACGTAGACCACGATTTGGTGAATAGAAAATAAATTATAAATCAATGACTTTGGCTGAATCAACATTTATTTTCAGGTATGTTAAGATATTAAACAAGTTTTTTGTTCAAAGTGTACTACGCCTTTAAATAACATTACTACTTATAATGTAAAATAAATTTAAGAGTAGTGCGATATCGAATATATAATATATAATATATATATATATATATATATATATATATATATATATATATATATATATATATATATATATATATATATATATATATATATATATATATATATATATATAAAATATTGTAGAAGTAAAGTAGAATAAAATATAACTGTCATTGCATTGCAAAATACTTCATAATGTAAATGTACAAAAGCACTTTTTTTTCCTCCTCTGTGTTACTAGTTTTTAACTTTATAGCTTGCATAGCTGAGATATATTATCTATTGTAGATGATATTTTATTTAACTTTGAATATTCTACATTTTACAAAGTAAATATCAATATATAGGTAAGTTTAAAACTTTAATACTACAGCAAAAAAAAAAAAAAAAAAAAAAAAAAAATGTTAGTAAGTTCTTACGGCTCATAATTTTATTTTTGCATTGAATGTAAAAGTTTTCTACGCTATGAAGAAAGTTAGAATTTTTTAACTTAAGTTTACTTTTTTTATTTTTCTTCACTATATGCAATTATTATATGTAGATTTGAAGTTTTATTTTATCAGAAATTTTACTTAAACTACTAGAGTTATTTAATTTTCAATCAGATATTTTAAATAGATACAGCAACACATACTTTACTACATTATGTTTTACATGAACTTTACCTTATTTAGATACTCATTAAAATTACTTGTGTACTTGCATTATAACTGTAGGGAGAAAGAAATTATTAATAATTATAAGAAAAAATGCCTCTAATAGAAAAGGTGCAATCTCTCTCTCTCTCTCTCTCTCTCTCACTTCACTGCTCAATATATTATTCACTATACCCACTGCCATAGTTATTTAGAATATTATATACGTATAAGTAAGAAAGCTTGCTGCAATTATTCTTCATTATTATTTATTATTGTTAAAACCATTGGTATCTACATTAGAAATTTTCCCTTTTGAAAAAGTTATTTTCATTAAAAATACACTAAAGTTCACGACTATGCAAAATATCATAAAATTAATTCTGGCAAATAAAAGATATATATATATAATATTTAAAAGTTTTATATTTTCGTAATCCTTATTCATAATTGAAAGCTTTCGTTTTTTTTACGTATTAGTAAAACCATCATGGTATCGATATTATTGAGCTACTTTTTTTTTCTTCGTGACCCCATCTGTTTTATACTATACAACACTGTACTGGGTGATAATAAAAAATAATACCATTTTCAATAATATTGATTTATACTAGCTACATTGGAATAAAATATTATAAAAATTGCCCGCAATTGCGGTAAAAATGTTTTTTTAAGTTTTTTTTTTATTATTAAAAGAATAATTTTAATTTATATTAATTTTAACTGTTACATTATACAAAATTTAAGCGGAAGCTATTTATTACATTTGTTTTTGTCTTTTTTTTTATTATTATTATTTATTATGAAAAATATTTTTTATCATTATTTTTTTTCATTTTGTTATTTCCGTAATAATAATAATAATAAAGTTAAAATTATTACAATAGCAAGATTCTATAATCACGTTTGAAAAAAAAATGAGAAAAATAAAGACTAAAGATAACTGTGAACTGGATTAAAATTTTATGATGTTTTCTTTTACATTAAAGTTACAGTAATGATTCCATATAAACAAAACAGTTGCATTAAAAAAAATATTTAAAATAGAAAATATTATTATTATTGTTTATAATATTTCTAAGATGCAAATGACACGAAATATATATCTAGGTAGACTTTTCTCTTTCACGTGCTTCTTTTGAGATCACTGCCTACCACAGTAACGTTTTTTTTTTCTTCTTTATTTCTTGACAAAAGCCATTATATTTAAGGGTTTAACATTTTTAACGCAAGATTTCATTCTTAAGAAAAATCTTGAGAGATTTTTACTTTATAGCTTCAGCTTTAAAAAAGATACACAATTTATATTTAATCTATATAAATTTTTAAATATATTTCAGTGGGTAATATTTTTAGAGTTTAATTATATTTACTAGTATACAAATAATCTATAGTAGATTACTACAATAAGAAATATCTTAATATTATTTGTTAGACAATTATTACAAAAAATTATAATTTCTGGTTATTAACCTATGTGTGTTAGTTTGAAAGGTCATGATTGATAGACCGACTGATATCTCGCAAACTAGGACGGTTGCGAATAATAATAATAATAACACAAAGTAAAGAAGAAATGTTACTTAAAAATTTAGTTATATCAAACATATGAAAACACGATCAAATATTTAAGTTATCACACTTTAAAGATAACATGTAAATGTGGAAATTTAAATTTGAGCAGGAAATTTTAGTCAAATTAGAAACTTTTTTACAATTAAAAATAAAATTAAAATTTTGTTTGGTATAAAAAAATATATTTTAAATTTACTTGATTTTATTTGAAAATTATGGAGTTTGTTTTATTGGAATTAAATCATGTACAAAAAAGTATTGGGAAAATATATTTCTTCTTTTAGCAATTTCCGGTCCAAGTCGGTCCCCCACCGCCTTAAAAGTATTTCCATAATACTTAAAAAAATTATGTATAAACTATTTGACGTATATCTATGTTTTAATAAGCTAATAACCATAAAAAACTTATACTTTGTCACTTCTTATTACAAATTAAAGTAATTTCCAATTACCAATAATCGATCCTTTTATCCTCTCTACTATGTTATATTTTGACAAGTTACTATTATTATTGAATATTTTCATAGGGAAAATATATATTTTACTTAACATAAATTCTATCAGCAAACTTAAAAGGTTTTTGAATGATATAAGAAGCAATTTTTCTTTTTTTTATATATAGATATTTCTTTTCTCCTTTTACTATATATCTTGTGATAAAGAGAATATTATAAGAGATTAACCAACACAAGAAAAAAAAAGATGATATTATTTTTCTTCTATGACTATTCTAAATGTTCTACCATTTAGTAACATGTTAGGATATAGAAACTCAAACATGTCATATGTCCTTAAATGACATCAATAGCATTTGTAACAGTCCAAGAGTAATGACATATTAAGACTAATGTTTATATATGAACACTTAGACCAATTTTTCTAACATATAGACAAGTTATTCTTCATATAAAAATAAATTTAGGAGGTGGATATTGATGCTTTTATATGATTTTCTTTTTAGTTTTTCTTTATATATAAAAAAAAATGGTTGTGATTTATCAAAGACTTCTCATTTTTGTTATTGGAAAGTAAAGTTAGCTTTTTTTATTGTATGATTATATTTTGGTGAAAATGTAAGAGAAGAGGGGAATAAGGAGAGAGAAAGGACAAGAAAGAAAGCGTATAAAATATCTATTACGTCCACTAGCGAGATGAGAGAGAGAGAGAGAGAGAGAACAAAATACACACAAAAATCAATAAACACATAAAAACAATAGTTTCTATAATTCATAACATCACGCAGAAAACTTAAAATAAAAAAAGAAAAAGAAAAAGAAACAATTTTGTACAAATCTATTTTCAGAAGAACATAGCCTGTTTAAGATACTTAAATCAAGTCTATAAAATTTTAACAACTTACAAGATAGTTTAAGATTTGGATAAAGCAATTAATTTTATTGTTCTTAAAAGAAAAAAAAAGGTATATATATGTTTGTGATTTACTGCGGTGTATAACGTCACGCAAACTTAAAAGATATTTATGTTTGTTTGGAGTTTAAGTAGAAAATAAAATTCATTTGTGTACGGTATAGGCTCTTAAAGAAATTGCAATAAAAGTAACTTATTTGTGACACGATTTAATTGCATTTCTTTGTGTGTTTTTTCCTTAAAATTTGAGAAGTAAATTAAAACAGGTTTATTTAATTTAGACTTAAACACAAAATTTTCCTTATAAATGAATATATTTGACTACAAATGCATTTAAAAACAAATGCATAATATATTATTTTTTAACACACGGTTTTCTAATTAAAAAAAATCTTATTTTCACCATTTACTTAAAGCAATAGACCACATAAAACTAAATGTGCTTTTTAATGAATAAACACAAAATGAGATCTTCAAAACTGATGACAGTTTTTTACCAGAATGTTAATGTAGCCCCACGAGAGAGCATGAAAATATTGTAAAGTATGCATTTTACGTGACTATTCATGTTTCGGATATCAGAAACATGCAAAAATTAGTAAAATATGTTGTGCGGGTTGCATAAATTAAAATTTTCTGATCACTGCTACGGGCTTTTGAGACAAACTAAAGTTATTTATGTAAGTTCCATCGAGTGTTTTGTGATATACAGTAAATGCTTATGTTTTTTTCTGCTCTATTCCTTTAAGAGGTAAAATTCCCTTTATTCAGCCTAAACATCTTGAAGCAAAACGTAATTGAGTTCATTTGATCTTTCTTATAATTTAAATACATGAAATTACAATTCAGTTTGTTCACTTTTATATTGTCTCTGAAATATGAATTGAAATTAGATTGAACTGAAAACTCTGAATGTAAATTTCGAAAAGCTATTACAGAAATAGAAACTTGAAAAAAAAAATGAATTTAACAAAATTTATAAGTGAAAAGAAAATGTAAAGTGAAATAGTTTTCATTTTTACATTATATTTATAAAAATATAAAATGAAAAAAAAAACCATGCTTCATAAATAACAAGTAAGAATTCTATTAAGTTAATAAAATAAGAACTAGAAAACTATTTTCCATATCTTAATTAAATATCTTCCTCTTGCCTTACTTTTTTTATTATTACTTTCCATGTTCTTTGTCTAGCTATTTAAAAAGTATAATAAAGTATGAAAATAAAAAGTATAGAAACAAAAATTAAATTTTATAATATACTTTTTCAAAAATTTAATGTATCAGAATCTATTAAATATCATGATTTTTATGTATCTCCTATTTTACAAAATATACACGCAACAAACTAAAATCATGGAAGCAAACATCCGTATATTTTTCTTGCCAAACTATTTTTACTCAAAAATATGTAAAACCTAAAAACTTTGATTTTTTCCTTCGCTTTTTTTTTTTTTTTTTTTTTATAGAATATTTTGGCAAAAATGCAAAAAACATTATTTCGATAGACGCTTTTATATATGATTAGATTTAGAAGAGGGAAAAAAATCCATATCCAAATCACGTTTTATGTACTTGACTTTCTAAAAGTAAATTTGAAATACATAACAAAGAAATAATATGAAAATTTACATAAGAATGGATTTTTCATATCATCTCTGAAAGAATACAATCGTACTAGCAAACAAAATATGATCGATACTTTTCTGTCATAAAGTTGTTTAGTTATGTTATATTTAGTGTAACGAAGAGATATATCTATATATGTTTTAACTAATTCTTTATTATAATATTGCGTTTAATTGAAGTTTTATTTAATACGTATTTTGAGCACAATGTGTAAGAGGCTTACTGCGTCACAGTGAACACATACAACAAATTACGGTTTGTATGATTATAGCGGTAGTACCTTATTTAAATAAAACGTGTGTTATTTAAATAGGGAACTTACTTTTAATTACGTTCTGTTACGTTACTGTAATAGAAGACTTAAAAAAAGTAGGTTTAGTGAGCAAATAAACAAACTGACAGCTTAACAATACTAACAAAGTTCTAACAGACGACTTTGCGTTCCTGTCTTAATTTAACATGCTTTCTTATGGGGAAACAAATCAGCTGTAACTTGAGTTAAAATCATTTTTCGGAGCTGAAACTTTTACTGTAGCTTACTGAAGCTCCAAACTTTTGTTTTCCTGAATTTCAATCCATTTGGTTAAAATTATTAATTTCCCTCAATTGCCTTGAAATCCAGGAAAACAAAAGCTTTAAGGCTCACAAAGTAAGTTACAATAAAAATTTCAAATCCGAGAAATAATTTTAACATGAGTTATAACTGTTTCATTGTCCCATAAGAAAGCATGTTTATTGAGACAGTCTGCAGTTAATTCGTCAGTTAGCACCTTGTTAGTATTGTTGAGCTGTGAGTTCGTTTATTTTCTCACGAAACCTACTTTTGCCAGTCTTCTATTGAAACAAAACAAAAGAAACTTCACACTAGAAAAGTCATACATCTTCATCCTTCACACAAATTTGAGGTATGGAATTTTTATTTTCCTTCACATTAAAACTATTGTTAAAACTTTAAAAAATATACAATAAATTAAAAAAAAAAAAATCTTATAGCCTTAATTTTTTTCCTACTTTAAAAGATTGCCCTGCGGTTGTGATGCCACGTGTATACCCAATAACAATGTTAATATCTATAAGGAAAATAACACGCGTGACGTCATTTCACCTTGTGAACCTATCTTATTACACTACCTTGTTAGAAATGCTTTATTCTCTAGCATTAGCTTCGTTACTTATTGACATTTTCACACCCTTATTGTCATTAGAAAGTTAACACTTTATACCGTGTATTGCATATTATTGGTTTACGTAAAAAGACGTGATGTAGAACTCTTGTAGAGCACCACTGAACAGGCTTAACCTTATAAACATCCTGACTGATTAGCCGTCACGTTGCACATGATAAGATATACGTGGTATCTCGGAGTGAAGAATGAGACTGAATACGGTGATGGCTCTTAGGCTTGAGTAATATATAAGTCTCTGATCTGGCAAAACTATACAGTTGTCTACCCCAATGATGATTACTACTTGCGGTTATATCGCCGGTTAGCATGTAGTCAATCAGCGTGCGTTTTTTTAATACCTATGCTGTACGTGTATAGGCTTTGTTAATATGCTAAATATGTTAAATATAAAAGTTATATATAACATTGTTTTGTTTAAACAAGAACCTGCTGATGCACAATGTTTTGTATAATATGATTGTAGGAGATAGAAATGAATAAACATATTTTGAATTTTGAATTTGAATTTTTGAATACCGCCGGTTATATCCTATATTAAATATGCGAGCTTGCAAAGTAAATTTTTTAGGTTCTTGTGTACCATTTTACTGCGTTCCATGTTTTTACAGATTAGAATAAGTCATAACAAAAAAGTCATAACACAGTGTAATAATATAGGCTTGCTCGTAAAACCTGTGTTTTGTGCTCCAAAACATGAAAATATGAAGATTAGCTTTTTTTTTTTTTAAATAGGATTGAGCATTTTTAGGGGGCAAAGGTAACAGGTATAATGTGAATAAGACTTATATAATTTCCTGACTTGAATTATAAGTAATTAAATTAGCATATTTCTAAATATTTTAAAACATTAATGTAGAACATATTTTCAAGCAAATATATTTATATTAATGTGAAGATTAGAATTTTATTGATTATCAATGGGACAAAAACTATCCTTCTCCAAACATTTTAAATTCAATGATCTTATAAATTTTATTGGAAAAGAGTTGAATAATATATAAAATGTAATCAGGTGGAAAGAAAATATTCAAGTAGAAGGAACAGCATTCAAGGTTAACGCGTGATTGATATATTTCTATGAAAGAAAAAAAAAACTGTGAAAGCTCAAAATGTCAACATCACGTTTTAATATTCTTTCATTTTTAAGTCTGAAAAATAATAATAATAATAATAATGTTTTATCGATTTTTTTTTCTGTTTTTGCAAAGAATATTATACAATAGACGCTTGCATTATATATATTTTTTTCATTGCTGTAAGTAAACTTATTGATCAATTTATTTACTTACAGTGCTTTCGTATGGAAAAACAAATTTAAATACTAAATTGAAACAATGAAAAATTATATAATGCAAATAATGAATTAGATAGCTTTTTAAAAATCATGGTAGAATAGTTAATTTGGCGTATTTAAAAATATCTTCCAATTTTTAATTATGTTAGTAATATAATAAAATATATAGAATATAGAAAATAATTTATTTAGGAACAAATTTCCAGTACAAACTTGCTTACGTCAATAATTATATGAAAAGTAATAGATTACAGACTATTATAACATATAGACAACTGTGACAATTTATATTTATTTGATACTTTTTCTTTCTTCACATTGATAACCAATAATTATATAATCGGTGTTTAGCAATTAAGACTAAAATCATGCAAAATATGTAAGTTTAGTGAAAATAGCTTTTAGTGAATGAAAACCAATTAAATTCTTGATCAACCTCTTAAGCGCGATGTTAAAATTTGATTTTCTTTTTTAACTGAACAAAATTTTAATAATCCATTTACGTGTTTTTACCCTTCGAATTTTTGGGACAAAAAATCTTTAGCAAATTTTGGACTATGTTGGAATAAAATAAACATTTCATGCAAATTATTATGCTAAATAATAATAATAATATTTTTTTTTTTGAAAATACCTTTAGAAAACTAATTAAAAAAAATTGTATATAGATATATAAAATAGTATACTGTACTGTATAGCTGTAAATATTGAAACCATATTCAATACTCCAAGAAATTTACCTGCACTGTATACAAAAATAGTAAAATAATTGTAATACGGTGCCTGAAGTCAGATAATGTATAACATGTAACAGAAAGGAAATAAAACTTCTTTTCTTTTGAAGTCAACGATAGCATAATGACGCTGCTACACAAGAAAGTAATAAAAAACCCAAGCTAAAGGTGAATGTTGATTATAGATGTATTGGTTACCATAGCAACCATAGTCTGTTACTGATTGGCTACACTTTTTTTGTGTGTGTCATTAGATCTAGAAACAATCAAAAAAATAAAATTGTTCCATTTTTTACCACATTTTTGCTAAATCACGCAAAAATTGCAAAAACGTAGGAAAAAATATAATAATATTAGTTATCGTTATTATTACACAATTTGAGACTTCGTTTTCGTATTAGTCAACGTCATAACTTTATATTAAGAAATTTGGCAAAGTATCAAAAAATAGACAAATGAACGCATTGAAGAAAATTTTATGTTATTAATTTATTACTTAAATGGTTATTATTAAATTATTTTGTGTCTTTAGAAATTTTGGTATTTTAAGAATGTTGAACATTCATATTTTGACTTTTCATTATTTGAATAATTTTTGGTTATACGGGCATAGATAATAAAATATGAAAAGTTACATAGCAAGTGTATATATACCTAAATGTATATCTATCTATAGATATTTGATTAAGAAAATTTCTTCCGATTTATTAAAAAAGAAACACACTGAAAATACAAAGAAATAGAGGTTAGACGTTGAAAAACTGATACTCACCAAACATTTCATGCATTGTTTCTAAACATTCATATTTATACATCATCAAATTCTAATGCCTAAAAATATATAAATTTCGATACTAGAGATTAAACTTTTAAAATGTTTACTCAATACCAGTGCATGGGTACTGTCTGCTAGTGAAATAGGTAGAGAGTATAGCACTCTAATATTTACGTAGAACCTATATCATAAATCACTTGTAGTCATCACACTTGCATCATCACTAGTTTAGCCTCTACAAGTTTGATAGTTCAGTGTAATACACTCAAGCTTTGACGCACAATTAAGGGGGTAGGTGACCGACTGATATCTTTCAAACTAGGACGGTTGCGAATAATAAGAAATAACACAAAGTAAAGAATAAATATTACTTAAAAATTAAGTTATGTCAAACATGTGAAAACACGATCAAATATTTAAGTAATTACACTTTAAACATAACATGTAAATGTGGAAATTTAAATTTGAGCGGGAAATTTTAGTCAAATTAGGAACTTTTTTACAATTAAAAATATCATTAAAATGTTTTTTGGTATAAAAAAATATATTTTAAATTTACTTGAATTTATTTGAAAATTATAGTGTTTGTTTTATTGCAATTAAATCATGTACTAAAAATTATTGGGAAAATATAGTTTTTCTTTTAGCGATTTCCGGTCCAAGTTGGTCCCCCACCGCCTTAATGCATTTCACAGGTACTCTAAACATTTAAACGCTGAGAGTAAACATATGTGTTCTGAGTGCCCAACACAATGCAATCTTTAATATATTTAACATTAAAGGAACCGTCCAGACCATACAACATGCCTTTTTAATTTATTAAACACAAAGAAAAATGATTTTCAAAAATACAATTATTTTGTCCAAGATCCTAATTTTGATGCCTTAAACGTATAATCAAATTTTTAGCTTATGCAACCCGCATAACTTTTTTCTATTGACTGTGAACAATCCTGACGTCAGAAATGTTCAAAATTTGTGCATTTTGCCTACTTTACAACTTTTTGCGCTCTCTTGCGGGGTTACATTTCAGTAATAGTAAAAATTGCACATGCTTTTGGATGTCCCATTTTGTGTTTAATTAATTAAAAAATCATGTTGTTAAGCCTGGACGGTCACTTAATTTAAAAGTTTTATATTAATTTCTATGTTCAACTATCTAAGAAATGCGTATTTATTTGTAATATTATTTAGGTTCATTATGTTATTTTAATTTTTTCCCTCAGTCTTCAAATGTCACTTGCCATGTTCACCCGAAATTAAGGTGGTATAAATAATCTTTTGTCTTCTGGTTCACGTTTTTCACTATCTATATATATAGCATTAACAGTAAACAAGTTAAAGGAATGGAACACATTGAACAAAAAACATGTCTTGTATCCTAACATACCTAAATATTAACGTTAATTTGACCGGAGTCATTGATTTCTAATTTAATTTCAATTTATAAAACGTCAGATGCATGTTTATGACGTCACAGCTTACTAGTCCACGCGCGTGGAAACAGGCAAGCTGTGACGTCATAAACATGCAGCTGACATTTTGTGAATGTAAAATAAATTAGAAATCAATGACTCCGGCCAAATCAACGTTGATATTTAGGTATGTTAGGATACTAGACATGTTTTTTTGTTCAAAGTATTGTATGTCTTTAAGTATACACTTAGCCATGTCCTTCTTGACTCCTGCACAAAATTTTATGTCCACCTGTTGTCAACTTATGATTCTTTGTCCAGTAGGATATCGAAAAATTGTTCTTGTAGAAGGGAAGGGAAGTTTGCACCTAAGTTTCCTGGCACACATTTGTATATGGTCTAAAAAAAAGAGAGAAAAATATAGAGAAGCGTAAAATTTTCAATATAGCAATACAAAAAACTGTAGCTAAGTAAATTATTATATTTTAAAATAATAATTACATAAAATACGGAAAAACAAACAAACTAAAGATGATAGAAGAAAACAAAACAAAAAAATTAACACTATACGTACAGCAAAAATATGCGTGACGGAACAAAATGTGTTAAAATATCAGTTCTATCAACAATTTTTACAATTATCATTTTGATGAATTTTCATACACATGCACGCACATACAGAATATTTTATAATTTTCATTTTGTTCGCATGTTGAAAATTTTAACACGCAAAATCTATTTATTTATTTTTGTTACCTTTCTATGTTTATAAATAATATATTTTTTTCGTGTTATATGTAGTTGGGTGTATATGTACTGTACACGTACAACGTAGGTTGCAAAGAAAGTGTGACATATATAGTAATAGATTATAGTGAGACAGAGAGAGAGAGAGAGAGAGAAAGTGAGGATAATATACGTGCAGTACGATGGTTAAGAGAGAGAACCAAATAATGGAGATTGTGAGCTCTGAGCTCTCAGTAAACCATCAACCTCTCTCTCTCTCTCTCTCTCTCTCTCTCTCTCTCTCTCTCTCTCTCTCTCTCTCTCTCTCTCTCTCTCTCTCTCTCTCTCTCTCTCTCTGTAGCAAACGGTCACTCATAAATCATTGTACTTACGTATACATACAAAGCAAGTATCGCTAGTCAGTTGCTACCAATGTTGTAGAACAAGGGTTGAAAACCACTGAGTTTTTTTTTTTTTTTTTTTTTACCACCCAACCCTAGCATGTCGCATTTTTAGACAAACATTTGTATGTGTGTGTGTTTGTCCATATTCATGTTCCTCAGAATTGTGAAAATACCATACAAAAGAAACTTTTTTTCCGTTAAGAATGTAAAATTATTCATGTTTTGAAATTAAAAAAGTTAAATTTGTCATGACAAGAGACATTATCATTTCTATTTCCCTTCTCAATTTTTTGAATATACGCATGGAGAAATGGTGGTCCTTGTGAATAGTAAAAAATCTTAATTTAAAATAATATTAAAATTTGTAACAAATTGTTACAAAGTTAAATCTTATTTCCTTAAATTTATGAATATTAGAATTATATAAAATGGATGAGCTTAAATAAAATTTTCATGACTTTTAAAACCAAATACTTATATAAAAAAAAAAAAATCACAATATCAAAAATTATATACTTATAAATTTATACCAAATAAAGAATACGTAAAAAAAATGAAAAATCAATATTTTAAAAATAAGAGATCAGAATAAAACATTGCATAAAAATAAACTCACTATAATAATATCTAGAAAAAGTAAGGAAATAAAATAAATGTCGATAAAACATACAATTGTAAACTCAAACATGTCTTGCAGATTAAAGTACACTTCGTTGAAATCAAATTTTATGAGTATAGTTTTAACTTCATCCGTTAACCTCGTTTTTATCTCAATATTCCCCTTAAGCTAATAGTATATCATATTTTAATACCTTTTCCATTTGATGTCTCAAATTTAAAATCTCTCTCTCTCTCTCTCCCATTCATTTTTTATTTCTTATGTGTTGTAAATTTAATAATATAAGATGAAAGCTTTTTTTTTTTGTACTTATATCTTTATACTTATTATGTGTTAAATTTATTTTACTTTTTCTTTCATTTTAAGAATTTTCTGCAATATGACATTAGTGTATCTTTTATGAAAAATACAGTTTTTTTATGAGGAAAAGAATGTGCATTCATATATTTTTAAAGTAACTAAATGTTTTCAAGTTGTTACAAAAACATGAATATTTACATTTACACAGCCATGCTAAAGCTAATACGCAGACAGAACAAAATGACAAAAAAAGTTTTTTTTTGTACGTATATAACTGTAAGTAAGTATTGTAAAAAGAAAATAATAATTAAAAGAAAATCAATTGAAAGGATTGAAACTTATTTTTAATCAAAGAACACAAGTGTGTAGACTTTACTTTTTGTTGTGAGCAATGTTAAAAAAAAAAAAAAAAAAGTTCTTAATATTGAGGTTTGATAGAACGAGTAAGTTTGAAACACTTCAGACTTTATATTGATTTAAAAACAAAAGAGTGGAAAATAAAATTCATAGACACGACTTTGAGATCAAATCTGATCAAGTAAAACATTCACTCACACACAAATATATATATATAAATTTTCTCGTGTTCTTTTGTTATTTATTATAGAATATTTTAATAATTGAAATTTTTTTTAAAAATAAAATAAATGTTTTATACTTGAATAAATTTTATTATTATTAAGTTGAAAATTAATTATTATTAAAAGAATTCTCATTTTGAAAGTTTTGAATGAAATATTTCTGTATATTATAAGAAATAGAATAAAAAGATTTAATCAAGCTCTTCTTGTTTTATGATGGATGAGAAAATATGAAAACTCTTCCAATTGATAAATTTTAACAACAAATTTTTTGATAATTTTTAGCATAATGTTTATAGTAAATAATTGTCAGAATTTCTAATGTAATGTTTTATGCAAACTTTTCCGTTCCATCCGCAGCAATTTGTTAAAAAATCCCAGATGGATGGTCCCGCAATGTTTTAGTATAGGAAATTACTGATCTACTGTACTTCGCACATCTGATCGGTTTACACTGCACCAGCGTTGTAAGAGGCATTCTAAATTTTACTATCTAAAACAATGCATTAACGTCCCGTATTAGTCTTAAAAGCATCCATCAGGTTTAACAACATTGTGTTTTATATACCAAATCACAAGACTCCAATTACAAAAATAACATTAATTTATTATATCCAAAAATCCGTATTTAGCTTCAGTTCAGTTCCAAAAGGGATTTTATTATATAAAAAACAAACATGGACACTGGCTTGCAATAATATATTTTACAGTTCAAATTCAGCACTAGATTTTCTCATAAGAATAACATTGTAAATTTGGGTTGACTTTTTGAATAGTACAATATATAATCCCAATTAAATGGTGTGAACAGTATACAACAACAACAACAACAAAAAGAAAAAGAAAAGATAATTGAGATCATATTAATACTGTTTATATCTTTGTTCTATTCTCAACCTGATAAAAATAAAAACATAACTTACATACATACTAAAATACATAAAAATATAGCTTACATACTAAAGATACTCGCAGTATTAAGATGTAGACAATTTGGGCTAATGCAACCCGCACAACATTTTCCATTCAACGTCATCTAAAATTATAAAATCAAAATTGGTAAAAATTGCCTTATATGAAATTTTACATGTTTTAGCATCCTCTAGCATGGTTACATTTTTTTTTCTGGTTTAAATTAGCATCAATTTTGAAAGTCCTATTTTGAGATTGATAAATTAAAATAAAGCCACATGTTGTTAATAGGACTGATTTTAATGTATAGGAACTTATACTGTGTAGTGGAAACAGTGATGCATCAATGTTAGATTTTTTTCTACCACACAAATTTAGAATATTTCAAATTTTAAATATAAAGAAGAAAGTCAACAAAATATAAAATTTAATATTTTATTATTAAATATTTACTCTATTCTTTTTTTTTATGATAAATTTTACGAGAGCAAATGATACTCCTTATACTAAGAAAATATATATATACGTTTTCTTTCTGACAGAAAAGTTTGGTTACAATTTAAGATAAGAGGGAGTTATTTTTTTTATTATTATTATTATTATACAATTTTTTAGTTCATCTTTATGCTGGTGCACGTCGTAACCTTTAAAAAACTTGTGATCGGGTTTTAGAATTGTGTAACTTGTACTTCAAAGAAAGTAACGTATCGCTTAAGTGGAGCTTTTATGAGAAAGAGAGAGAGAGAGAGAAAAAAACTTTTTTCATTCTGTGCTATTGAATATTATACTTTTTTTTTTTTAACAAAATGTCATTTTATTTTATTTGTGCACTTTTATATCAAAATATATAAATTTTAGACAGTTCAACTGTAAGTTTATTAAATATACTCTTTGTGGTAAAAAGTAAATTTTAAATAGATGTTGTACTTGAAAACAAAATATCTCTGGAGTGAAATATAAGGAAATATGGTATTAGGCGTCTTCTTAATTTAAGAGGATTCTGGATGGGTACATCGTAAATCCTTATGTCATATCTCTTAACCCATATTTTGTAGATGAGTGCAACGAGCAACACTTCTTGCTTATATTTTCTCACTTAATCATAGTCTTAAAGGCATAGATTACATGAAAACATAAGCATTTACATCACAAAACACTTGATGGGACTTACATAAATAATGTTAATTGGTCTCAAAACCCAACTGTAACGCCGTAGCAGTGATCAGAAAATTTGAATTTATGCAGCCCGCACAACATTTTCCTACTAGTTTTTGCCTGTTTATGACGTCACGCAAATTGCATACTTTACAGGGTTTTTTTACGCTCTCTTGTGGAGCCACATTTACATTCTGATAAAAATTATCATCAGTTCTGTAGATCCCATTTTCTGTTTAATGATTAAAAAGAACATGTTATTTTCTATGCCTTTAAGTTTGTTATCACATGTTTAAATTTGAAACCTTTTTTTTTCTATATTTATCATTATAATTTAATGTCACATACCATATTATTTTCAGTAGCCACACAAACTAGAGTGGTAAATTGTAATTG
Source organism: Ecdyonurus torrentis (assembly GCA_949318235.1). Taxonomy (NCBI): domain Eukaryota; kingdom Metazoa; phylum Arthropoda; class Insecta; order Ephemeroptera; family Heptageniidae; genus Ecdyonurus; species Ecdyonurus torrentis. The sequence continues at coordinate 25,619,310 of OX439132.1, read as the reverse complement.
TAAATTACAAACAATAGTAAACTGTTCAATTGTTTGACAACTGTAAACTCTCAAACTGTTTGACAATCTCTATTATATTCTGGTATTGATGGCTTTGTCAATACCAAAAGATGTATACTGTACAATTATGCGTTAACCCCATAGATGTAAGAAATATAATTATAACGTGTGTATGTATAATTGTCTTATTTTAATAATAATTATAAACGTCTTTTTTATTGAGTGATCTCAATTTAACCCAACTGTTTAACAGTACAGTACAGTCAGTTACAATTTTTGTTAGTAAAAACATCAACATATAGCATAAAAAATATATTATTATTATTATTATTTATAATTTAATAACTAGAATTTTAAATTTAAGTTAAGTTTCCTTTCACTTAAATTTTAATAATTGAGAATATATAATACACTTGAAATTTTTGTTAGTAAAAAGAAATAATAATAATAATAATTGTATGATTCATCCATTTGTATTTAACACAGACCTTTAATTATATTGTTACTGACTGTTAGACCTTAGCATAAAATTATTTACTACAAATTAAATTTCTAAGACTGTAAATGGATTTTTTTTCAATAAAAAATATAAGGAGTTAGTTTATTAGTTTTTTACCATGTTTTTGATACTTATTTATTATAGTTACTAAATCACCGCCAAGTTAAACAGCAAGAGAATATTTTATATTGTACAATAATTTCTAATTTTATGTAAAAAATAAAAATATAATATAAACCAGACTATATAATCACATACCTTAAAGCCATAGACCACATAAAACAACATGTGCTTTTTAATGAATAAACACGAAATGGGATCTTCAAAACTGGTGACAATTTTTATCAGAATGTTAATGTAGACCCACGAGAGAGCGTGAAAATACTGTATTGTATGCAAATTGCGTGAAAATGCCTGTTTATGACGTCAGAAACATGCAAAAATTAGTATGAAAATATTGTAAGGATTGCATAAATCAAAATTTTCTGATCACTGCTACGGAGCTACAGTTGGGTTTTGAGACAAACTAATGTTATTTATGTTAATCCCATCAAGTGTTTTGTGATATAAATACTTATATTTTTCTCTGGTCTATTCCTTTAACACATTTTTATATTAACTATTATTAAAAATTACAATAATATAAAATGTAGGTCTGAAATTATATGTAAATAAGAAATTTACTCAAAATTACCATTTGAAAGCAAATATAAAAATTTTAAATGATTATATTATATTATATTAAATATAATATATATATATATATATATATATATATATATATATATATATATATATATATATATATATATATATATATATATATATATAATTTTTATTAAAAAATTTATGATTTCTTCTTGAATAACTTCAATTATTGTAGCAAAATTATATATTAACAAAAAAAAAATCACATTTGGTTTTATTAAACATTTTTTCCTGCTATAAATTTTTGTGTGTAATAAACGTTATAAACATAAAGAAAATAACATCAAATTTGTTTTTTTCTATTTCATGGTGTATGCTTGTGTATAAAAATATAGTTATATATATATTTTTTTCTAAAACATACAAAAGAAAATTATTTTTTTCCTTTTTTTTATATATGTATTTTTGTGTGAATCAGAGTGAAAGATTATTTTCCTTTTTAATATATTTATGTTTATATCTCACTATGAATGCGTTACAAAGTCTTACCTTATAGTTTTTCCTATACAAAATTTTTTCTTTTTTTTTTCTTTGTCTAGTTTTTTTTTTAATGTCCACTTTTTACAATTATTTGATAACGATTAGTCTGAGATATTGTACTGTTCAGATGAATGATAACCAAAATCTAAATTGTAAGTACTCTACATAGAAATACATATTTAAGTTTTAAAAACAAAAAGATTAAAAAAAAAATTACCAAAAAAATCTTAATAAAGGAATAGGCCAGAAGAAAATATAAGCATTTATATCACAAAAACACTTGATGTGACTTACATAAATAACTTTAGTTTGTCTCAAAACCCAACTGTAGCTCTGTAGCAGTGATCAGAAAATTTCGATGTATGCAACTTGCACCACATTTTTTTACTAATTTTTGCATGTTTCTGACGTCATAAACATGAATAGTCACGTAAATGGCATACTTTACAGTATTTTCACGCTCTCGTATATATATTATATACATTAACATTCTGGTAAAAATTGTCGTCAGTTTGTAAGATCCCATTTCATGTTTATTCATTAAAAAGCATATTATGTTATTTTATGTGGTCTATGGCTTTAAGCACCATGTTGTTTAGAAAGGATTATATTCAATATGTTCTCTTTGAGAATTTTCTAACATGTATAATTTTAAATAAAAAATACTCCAAAATTAATATAAAATGAAGGGGACATACACCAGCATAAATGTAATCAATGTTATCATATAAAATTTAATGTTAAATACCAAAAACTTTCTGCTTTAATTTCAAAGTCTGTGTTCCTCTATATTTTAACACTTTTTTCTAATTTCCAGTTTAAATGTTTCAAAAAAAAATCCAATTTAGAAGTTGTTTAAAATTTTAAAAGGTTTTTAATTGAGTATTTACAATTAAAAAACTAAACGAAAAAAAAATAATAATAAGCAACAGTAAAAAGTCATCACCTTAAATAGAAAAAAGACAATTTGAATTAAAACTAAGTTTGAATATTTATCATCAAAGTTAAATAATTCCAATCATTCAGAAAAAAGTTAGAAAAAAAGAGTTATAATTTCATTATTTGTAATTAAATTTTCAACTTTTATAATATTTAAAGCCACTTTTGTTATTTTAAATTTCATTTGCATTCCTTTATTTGCTACAGTTGAAAATCACTGGCTCTGACATAGATTTCATGAACAAAAATATAATAATAAAAAAATGGGGGAGAGAGCAAAACTTGCTGACACAAATTTCATCTTTACTTTATTACTAAAAGTTCTCCCCTGTTTTTCATAATTTAGGACATTGTTACTATATATAGCAAGACATTTTTACAAATGATATTTTAAACTTTGAATACCAATATTTACGTTGTACTTCCACTGAATTGCTATTTAAAACTGGCATTAGCAATTATAAACGTGCGTTCTAATTTTACATTCAGTTGTTGATTATGTTTAGTTGTTTATCTATTTGCTTGTACGAGTAGTTTGTATTAAAGTACTGATAATGCCCATTTTTTTAAAAATATTCAATTTTTTACAAATATACAGTTTCTGGCTTCGATTTATTTCCTATGAAATGAATTAAATCGATGCAATTATGCCACAATAAAGGTGTTACTCATTTAGATTAGGTGGTATTGTAGTTTATAAGTATCTGTTACAAATTAAAGTGTACCTATTGCAAAATACAGGATTCATGTACCAGCCATGGGTAGTATTTTTTTTTCTGTGTGTATATTTACTGTCTTATACTCCTTACTTTTATTATGTAACTGACGTAATCTATAATTTCTGTTCACAGATACTGCAATGTTAGCTACTAGTGTTAACCAAATGACAGTATATGACCTACAGTGACATTGACTTGACATAATATGGGTCATAAGGTCATTACAAGTATATTCCTGGTGTCCATTGTTGGTCTGGGTGTATGTCAAGTGGCATGGACACCAATTTACTTAGACGGTAACAGTAAGTATCCACTTTCTTTATTAAATTCTCTTTTCTCTTTTCTTATTATTATTTGAAAAAAAAAAACTCTTTTAGTTCCGCTTGAGTTAAGAGCAAAGAAAGTGATAGAATGTAACTTTTTTTTTTTTTTTTTTTTTTTTTTTGGTAAGATCTTTCTCAATTTATCATTAAAGCTTTTCAACTTTGTTTGTGTTACGTTTTTAACAATGATGTAAAAAGAAAGAAGAGTAAAAGATTACGATAAGAATAAGAATTCAATTTGTTTACATTTGTGTGTACTGTACTGTAACACTCGTGACTCTGGTATTTTTTTTTTTTTTTTTAAGTTAACATCTCTTTAAACATATTATTAACTATTTCAAATAATAAATTAATGTAAAGAACAGTTAGGTATATAAATGAATCGTTTCATAACACTAAATTGTCTTATTATTCTTTTTACATTCAGGAAGCTTTAAAATTAAATAACAACAATAATTGATTTTTATTAAGAGGACAAAAAAGGTACATACCCACTTACATGGTCCTCTGACTTTTAATTTAACAATAATCACATGTCAGAGTGTTTCATAATTTCTACTTTACACAGTACCTATAATTATAAGTTTCTAATTAATTAAATACTATTCAAAATATTTATCAACTTTACAGATATTTACAGAATAAAATATAACTGAATAGAATAAAAGGCACAGACTAGAGTACTCTAGGATAAAGTATAAATATATTATTTAAACCCTATTTCATCTCACATTTATACATAATATTTATATTAGAAATTGCAATTTTTCTACATAAAAAATAGCGATTGTGCAGCCATTTATAGTATATTGGTATTTAAAGTAAATAGCAATATACATATTATATAAATATATAATATATATTATAATATAAATGTTGACAATAATATTTTTTTTTTTAATATTTCAAACCTATTATGAATCTACGATGAATAAAATATTGATTTTTTTTCTTTTCAGTCATTAATTTGGTTATCTCAAATTAATTTAACCTTTGTATAACACAGAAATGTGTATACTTATATAGAGAAAGAGACAACACCCAGTGTTTTCTCTAGTATTTTAATTATAAATTTACTCGTCATCTGTTTCTGACGCTTCTAATAAAGGTTAAAATATTTTAACATTTAAATTAACTTTTTTTCTTCGAATCGTACTTTGATGTGTTTTTTTTATATCATAGCAACGAAATTATATTTACTGTGAATTTTTTGCTCGTGGGAATATTTCTTCGTAGACAAAATAATTAAGGTTTCCAATTTATTAGTTTATATTTCTGTGTATGAAGTATATTATGTACACATAGAACACAAACAACCACAAATCATAAAATTTGGGTTGATACAGGGGAGTGTAGGCAACGTAATTGGAGGTGTATTGAGTTTATATATATACATATATATATATATATATATATATATATATATATATATATCCACAAACACAAAACAGCCGTGTAACTGTTTAATAGCACTAAAATTAGTAAACTGTATATTTTATTGTAGATAGATTTTATTTTGTAGCTAAAGTCTTAAATTTGTATTCATATAAACTATTCCACTTGTACACAATGAAAAGGTACATTTTGTAACTGTATTTTTTTTTATTATTATTATTTTTTTTTTTTTGCTTGCCATATTGTGTTATTGTGCTATACTCCAATTCCAGTCCCAGTCAAGACATTGTCTTATCGACAGGTAAGGACTTTCCAATTAATGGAAAAGCACACACGGGCCGGCCTATAGCTGCTATTGGTTTTAAAAATAATAATATTAACAATCGCAACAAAAATTTGGTCCTTTAATATGTATCACAGATAAATCACGACTCGAATGTTAATGGACGTAAAAAACGTCATAGCATGTAATTTAGTGTTGAAAATTAAATAATGTATAAGCAATAATTCGACCAAGAGATTGACAGGCAGGAGTTTTTCATAGCAACTCAAAATATAAAGAAAAAAAAATGGTGGTGATCTTGCAAAAAAAAAAAAGTTTAAGTATGAATAACTCCCGCCAAGTCTCACCTAAATTTAAAAAAATCGTTATCAATTTGTAAAAAGTCCTAAAATTTTCATCGTTAGTAGTTGTTACTATTTACCTCGAAAAACAGCGTTTATCAGTCATCAAAAAAGGCCCTAAATACCGTATACCTCCAATTTATAATGCACTCCCCATTGCAATAAAGCAAGGTTAATCATATGATGCTTTTAATAAAAACAGCACAAATATACTAGTTAAATAATATATTTTATAGTGTGTCAGACTATCTGGCAGCTTATAATAATGTCAAATACTGCTGACTTATGGTACACTTGATTTTGATGCATACAGATCACCTTGAACAAAAGACATGTCTAATATCCTAACAAACCTGGAAATCAACGTTGATTTCGTCGGAGTCATTGATTTCTACTTTATTTTCCATTCACGAAATGGCACGAGCGGGCAATGACGTCACAGCTCGCCTGGTCCACGCACGCGTAAAACAAGCAAGCTGTGACGTCATTGCCCGCTCGCACCATTTTGTGAATGGAAAATAAATTAGAAATCAATGACTCCGGCCAAATCAACGTTGATTTTCAGGTTTGTTAGGATATTACACAACTTTTTTTTTGTTCCAGGTGTTCTACGCCTTTAACTTGTTATACTCTGTAAAGACATGAAACGCAATAAAATCTTTTATCTGTATATAAAGTTAAAATAACAAGAAAAAAAATACAGGAACAAACTTTAAATTTCAGAAAAAAAAAGAGACTAACTTCAGCTCCAGTGTCCAAATTAGGAAATAATAAATACACATAAGATTTTAATTAGATGTGCTATTTTTTTTTTATATTTTTTTTAAATGCCATCATATAATTTTGAGCTTAATTAAATAAAAATTATCACGAAGTGCTAAACGAAATACAAATCAAATTTTAATGGAATTTTTTATTATATTAAAAATTTGTGTAAAGCTTTTTTTTTTTTACTCGTATTTTTAAAGTGTATTAAGTTGAAAAGAAAAGAAGAAAGAAAAATAATTTTACATAATGAAGGTGAATTCGTTCAATCAATCGACAATTGAATTGAGCTCTATAGGATTACGCGTATTCTCTCTCTCTCTCTCTCTCTCTTTCAAAGTTAAAAAGGAAATTAAGTTTACCCGCCAATCCATTGCCTTTTTTTTTTTTTTTTTTTTTTTTTTTTTTTTCTTCCTTTTTTTCCTGCGATTTTCTTTGAAAGGTTTTTAGCTTCATTTAAACAACAATTGTCACTCTGATTTTTGCTTCTTTTTTCTCTTCCTGAACGTATTTATAAAAGTAAATTTTTATTTCTTTTTATGTCATTTTTATATAAAAAAAATACCACATATTATGTATTATTAATTGTATAAAATAAAAGCATGTAGAATTTACATATTATTGGCATGCCTTGGTATTGAACAAAAAAAGTGTTTGATATTTTAACATTTAATTCAGTGATATACTATGGGTTTCTATAAGTATAGTATTATTATTCTCGTACCATTGCATTGAAAATTTATTATTAATTAATGCTGCAAATAAAAATTGTATAAATAGTTGAGCCATAATTTTGAATATTACAAAGGCATTATTTATATACGATATAAAATAAAGAGAAAAGTTATATGTATATATTTTTTTCATGAATGATTCTGAATATTTTTACTCCAAATGTACTATACTTGTAATTCTATGCACATATTATTATACGTATCGTTTCCTTTTTTTATATGTTTTTTTAAGTTTTCCCAGAATTTTAAAATTTGAAAAGTTCATTTATAAAAATGATGTTCATAAACCCTGTTTTTCGTGCCCCAAACCACAAAAAAATGACGATCACCTAATGTTTTTTAAATGGTATTGCGCATTTTTTAGAGCAAGGGAACAGGGCTTACGAACATCATTAAATTCTTCATAAACTTACAATGTTTATTATATCGTTCTTTTTTTTTTAAAGTACCGGACACGAATCTAAAACTTTTGCACACAACTGTACTTATAATTCTTTATGATTGAACGAACGAAAGGAGATTAAATTAATATATCTTAACAAGCTAACTTTTTGCAATGAAATGAAATGAAAAAAAAAAAAGTCTTTAATTATAACAAGATTAGTAAGATGTTGACTCTCATATAATATAGAAAAGTATGTAGACATTTTTATTTTATAATTAACTTATTTATTTTTCTATCTGTAAAATGTAACGGATAGTGTATTAAATTTTCTAAGTCGACATTTATTACTACATGGAGAGTGCTTTTCTAGGGACGATATTATATAATGTTAGATAGCATATTACTTTGCTATTAGACCACACATTATACCTACAGTAGAGATAGAGAAAAAAAAAAGAGAACACCCAAAGGTACAAAACATCATAAAGAGAAAGGGAGAGGGAAAGAGAGAGAGAGAGAGAGAGAGAGAGAGAGAGAGAGAGAGAGAGAGAGAGAGAGAGAGAGAGAGAGAGAGAGAGAGAGAGAGAGAGACAGCAAAAAATCCCTAATGAAATTCTCCATGATATATTTTTTTTTTCATTAATGCTTTGGCTTGAAATAATATTATGATAGCCAACTCTTTGTATGTTAAAAAAAAATATTTATATATTCCTGGTAGAAAGTAAAATGTGATGAATTTTGGTCACTAGAAATTGTCATGCATGACTGATTGTTTTGAGACGAGAATGAAATTCAAAATAGCACACAAGAAAATACAATTGCTTTGTTCTATATTTTTAAACCGGGGAATTGCATTTATATTATTAAAAAAAAGGTCTATTGTTGGTTTAAATAGATATAATTTGGTGGTGTCAGCTATATACATCTCTCTCTCTCTCTCTCTCTCTCTCTCTCTCTCTCTCTCTCTCTCTCTCTCTCTCTCTCTCCCTCTCTCTCTCTCAGCTATCAGTTACCACAAAATTACTCTTACTATCTCTAAGCTAACTGTTTCATTCTCTTTTTCTGTTTTTGACGCTATATACATCTCTCTCTCTCTCTCTCTCTCTATCTCTCTTGCTGTCTCTTTTATATCCCATAGCATCTGTTTATCTTTGTCATAATATAATTCATTAATAAAATTATTCATTCCGTTAATGCTAGCATTTTAATATTATACATTATATCATATAACCTTAAAAATAATTTTTTTACTTTTACTGCAGAAATAATATTGACTTTAAGGAACTGAAAATATAATTATTTTAATGTTAATAAATATAGTTGTTGAGAAAATTAAATATTAGTTGGGAAAATATTAGATATGAGTATACGAAAAATAAAATTAATTGTGACCAGATTGTAAATATTTTCTTTAAGTAACGCATGGTAAACTTTATGTATTAAATATTTAACCATTAAAATTATTCATACATTTAGTTTTAATTAAACTAAAAATGCCTTATAATTTTTCATATATTTAAAATTCCCTGCGATATATGTAAATAAATAAATAATGATAAAAAAAACTAATTTAGGTACAATTTTGGAAATAAACAAGCAAAAGAACACGAAATAATAGATAAAATTATGTTGGTTTAACAAAAACTGACGTAATTTTTTTATAATACTTGAAAGTTCGAATATTTCTTAATGTTTAAGGTCTATTGCTATGGTAGTTACATCCACCCCATCCCACAAAAAAAAAGAAAGAAGAATATAGCAAAATGAAATTATTTATAATTCAACTCTTTGCTATGCATATCTCTAAGATATTAACATATTCGTTCTTTCAAAAATAATGAGATTAAATTATTGTTAGCTACAGATAGTATTATTGCTCTTTACGCTCTGTGGTGTAATTACTTTCAAAGTTAGTAACTTATAATTTATATCCATTAACACAATTTTTTGTGACAAAAAAATAAACGATAATCAAATTTATGCTAACGAACATTACAAATTTTATATGTAAATAACAATTTAATTTTTTAAACATTATTATAATAAGGAATAGATTTTATTAAAATGTACTATAATATATTATATTCACTAAATATAATATAAATAATGATAAAAAAAAATAGAATAAAAAATCAAACAGAGTGATATTATGAAAGCATGTAATTTTTTTATTTACGCAATACTGGTTTGCGTAATGTGATTAAAAATATATTTAGAATATAAATAATTTATAATAAAATTTTACTAAAATTTTATTCATTAAAATACAATTTTACATAAAATATAATGACGAATACTCATTAAAATTTGTATAAAAAAAACATACATTTAAATAACTTTATGTGATATTGAACATATTATATAATATTGTAATAAAACATGTTTGAACATGTATTTTTGTGTTTTAATATAAAAATATATATTATATAATAATTTGGATAAATATATTAGTATATACAAATGTTGTAAATCAGCTTAATAAACCAAAATCAATGTGGAGAGGAAATTTGTTTTGAAACAAAATACTGTCGTAGTTAAAAACATGTGTAAGTTACTTTTAGTCACCTACAACAAAGATTGCTTATGTTTATGTTTACTCAAAATACGGAAAAGGAAGTGGCTGGAAGAGGAAACCACGTGACGGTAAAAGTGGGAGAAACCTTGGTGCCAGCAGCAAGCTAACCTTGAGCTACAACCCACTTTTACCGTCACGTGGTTTCCTCTTCCGGCCACTTCCTTTTCCGCATTTTGAGTAAACATAAGCAGTCAAAGTGTTTACATGTGATGCAATTTAAATGTTACTCTTGCAAAAGTTACCTGCACATTTGGTTGCTACAATCTTATAATAGATGATATTTTAAGATATCGGATCTCAGGAATTGAATCAACTGGGAGGGGATCTGAACAGGAACTGAACCGACTCTTTCAATGAGTAGCATATAATCGTATATATGCTCAAGTCATACGCATTAGTAAAGGTAGTGCTCCAAGAGTTAAGTCAAGAACTGGATCATGTCCTTAGCGTTTTCTTAAGCTATAGGAGCTTGACTAAAGTAGTAGCCCAGCTATCGAGCGTATTTAATACATAATTATTTTACATTCGAAGGAAATTTAATTTAGAACTTTCCATTGTTGCAATCATTTTAAGGTTCCGAAATGAAATGAATAACCTGCAATTTTAGTGATGGTTTTCAGTCTATAGTTGTGCAGGTTTTTCATCATTCGTAAATTTGTTATAACTATGTGCAGCACATTGTAAAATACCATTGTTTTAAATTGAAAAAATCATTTTCCTGCGCAAATTTATAACAAGTTTAAAAATATGTAACTGCACCTTAACACAACTGTTTTTTATATTTAATAATAAATAATAATTAACGGCTTTTTATTGGGCAAAATCAGGCGTACAACCTCTCAATTTAACCCAACTGTTTAACAGTACAGTCAGTTACAATTTTTAAGTTAAATAACCATTAATAATATATTAAACTACCCAGCAAACACAATTTTCTGAAAATTTACTTTGTTTATACAGTACCTTTACTTATATGCCACTCTCTCTATCACAAGTAATTGTCTTTTACTTGCAGTGTGGGTCATGCACTTAATATACCAGGCACAAGAAAAGTGCATTTTGTCGTGTACATTTCTAGCACATGCTGGCATTAGAAAAAAAAAAATCACATTTCCTGCACTTTGTAAGCAATAGATCTACACACAATTGTAAGTGACAAGTACTTGACCCAACGTGCCGTAAAAATGTGGATCATTTACATTACAAATTAGAGAAAATCTAATTCACTGTGAATATGTATTACCCAGTAAACATTTTTTTCTCGATAAACGACTGGATTTATTATTATTATTATTTTTAGTTTAGAAAAACGTGAGTATATGTTACATAACATTTACATTATATAATAAAGATATTCATTTCACTATTTACTTAACATTTTACATTTCCTCATTTCTACCCAGCATCGCTTGGGAATAGTGCTTTTACTGACAAGTGGAATAATAAATCAATAGCTATCTGTACAATTGTTGATATTGTTAAACCACACTTTATACTTTTTTCCCCTGTAAAAAAATAAATTATATTTCTATTTGTTAAGATCCATCAGCTTTATTTCAGTTAAAGAAGGCTATTTTATTAAAGCCATAGACCACATAAAAGAACATGTGCTTTTTAATGAATAAACTCGAAATGGGATCTTCAAAACTGATTACAATTTTTACCAGAATGTTAATGGAGCCCCACGAGAGAGCGTGAAAAAGATGTAAAGTATGATATTTGCGTGAAAATTCATGTTTATGACGTCAGAAACATGCAAAAAAATAGTATGAAAATGTTGTGTGGGTTGCATAAATCGAATATTCTGATCACTGCTACGGGGCTACTGTTGGGTTTTGAGACAAACTAATGTTATTTACGTAAATCCCATTAAGTGTTTTGTGATAAAAATGCTTATGTTTTTCTCTGGTATATTCCTTTAAAGTAACGATAAATAAAAGATGTTAACAGTATTATGTGCCCAGTATGACACGTAGAGAAAGAAAGACATTTTCTATTGTGTTGGCAGCTACTTATTACCCTGATACTCTTTTACTCACGGGAACTAAACAGCTGCACTAGACTACATGCATGGAACCTTTAGATTGAATTCACTAATCCAATATATACTAAAGAATCTAAAATCGAATTGCTTTATAGAATTTCGTATACAATGTTTTGTTCATATACTGAACAGTTTATTTACTTAAAAAAAAAAAAAAAACAGAGTTCATTTTTATATAGGGATTAATATTTTTTTAAACAAATAAAACAGATTATATAAAGTAAATAAATATATAATTTGTAAAAGAATCATCACATTGTTATAGAATGAATATCCACTTTGATTTCAACGTAGTAATACTATTTTTTAGTTTGTTTTTTAACAAGGTTTCATTTTACTGTAAAATGGTCAGAGCAGTATAAAACTTTTTATTATTATTTGTGTTGATTTTGAGAGGAAAGTAATTACATCAAATGAAAAACAATTGTTTTAGTTTTAATTTATAATATAAACATTTTTAATAATATATATTAATATTTTTTTAATGTTTTTTTAATTTACATCAATGTTCAGTTAATGAATATTTAATATTTATTTTTAATATATATACATATATATATATATATATATATATATATATATATATATATATATAAATTGTTAACCTATGGCTTGTTATAAAGTTTACTGAAAATGTCAGACTGGGGGCTATTTATTTAATATGTGAAACACGAACGTGTATACAATTCATATGAAAAATCCATTCACACCATCGAGAAAATTGTTTTCAATTCTATATATGTAATGTAACAAAAGTCAGTACAAAAAGAAACATGTAATTTATATTTTATTATATTTCAAAATAATTGTTCATGATTTTGAACTCGGAATATATATTTTTATTTAATTATAGTTTAGCTCTTTCAGTTCATTTATTTCAAAAACGTTAGAGTCGTGACTTTATTGATCTATATTGAAATATATACACCTACGTATAAATATATTATAAATTATTTATATTTAGTTTTAAACTTTGTTAGTTGCTTAAGTATTGGAGGTTAATAGTAATAAAGTTTGTAAATACTATACATTTTCTCCATTCCAAACGTGCACAGTTTTTTTGTCTTATTTGCCTAAAACCAGTCCAATGATAGAGCAACGTAAGTACTTTGCGAATACTTCTAGTAATAATAATACGCTATTGGTGTTTTGGACTCTAAAGGGATAACTATGACGGGTGATGTTCTTCTGCTCTTCACGACGTTTTGCGTCCAACATTAGGTGCAACTTCAGGTGAAAATCCTTACTTAAAGTTGCGTCCAAAGTCGGATGCAAAACGTTTTGAAGAGGAAAAAGAACAACACCCGCCACGGTTACCCCGTAAGAGTGCAAATCACCAACAATGTTTTACCACAATTATCGAACCGTGAAAGACAACGTCAATACATTAATACACTAATTTTCTACAAAAAAAAAAAAAAAAAAAAAAAAGAAAGAAAGAAAGAAAGACGTTGGCGGACAGAACTTTCACGTTGTAATTTTCACGTTTCATTTTTTAGACATTCTTTACAGAAAATACCTTGTTATTATTATAGTGCTAAAACATAAGTTATAAATAGAATCTGTAACTTTATATAGAACCTGAATTTCCGTGATATTTCCGAAAAATATTTAACCAAGCATTGAAAAAAAAAATCTCTTAATGGAAAAATTATATCATATTTTTCTGTTCTCTGTTTATAACTTAAAAGAAAAATATGAGTTTTTTATTTAAAAAAAAAATCAAATATTTAAGTTTCCAACTTTGAAACTATAAATTCTCTAGCGTTAAAATTTAAACTTACATTTTATAATTACTATACAGAAATAATAAAAGTAAAGAAAACACAAGTAAACAAAATAATTTGTATATGTTTATATACCTTAAAATAACATACCACTAAAAAGTATACAAAAACTTTTTTTTAAGGAAATTTTTTAATAATAAAATAAAAAGTTGTCATTACAAGTTTAAAGTACAATATTTAATTAGTACTTGAGCTAACGTAACTTAAGTAAGAATGGTCAATATTGTGTGTTAAAGTGTTGAAGCTTGGTTTTTAGTGTAAACATCATGTTTACAGAGAGGAGAACTAACAAGTAAAGGTTTTACAGAGCAAAAGAGAAAGAGAAAGGAGTGTGGGGTTGGTAGTGGTCAAAATTTATCCTTATAGCAACTAGGAAAAGCTTATTACATGAGGGAAGGAACTATAGTGCTCTCTCTCTCTCTCTCTCTCTCTCTCTCTCTCTTAATCTTAGTCTTTAATGAAATGTCTCTACCAATCAAATTCTAAGATCAACTCCTTTAGATCCTTCTCTCTCTCTCTCTCTCTCTCTCTCTCTCTCTCTCTCTCTCTCAGGTTATAAACTATCTAACTTTATTATAGTATAAATGTTCATGCATAATTATAAACACTAGTTTGTTTCATAATTATATGATACCATCAGAAAGAAAGCATATTCTGTAACTTGAATATAAACCCAAAGGTTTAATATGTTACGTAAATATGTGAAAATAAGAAAGCAGAGGCGTATTGTGTGGAATTTTAATATAAAATGCTACTTTGCTAACCTAACACAAAATTAAATTATAAAATGACTCCAAATTTTTATTTCAATTAACAAACATTTAAATATATTGTATATTTTACATAGATTTTTGCTTTCCCCATATATATTACAAGTTTCTTGTTGCATGTATTTAAATCGTGCATTAATAAAATGTTTTTGTTTGTCTTATGTTTGTGTACCGTAGCAAAAGTTTAATATTGCAAAAGCGGCACTTTGAAGTTGAGCCTTATATTGGAAATTCAATGTAAACCCCGAAACTCAAAACTTTTGATCATTTTATGAAAGGAGATTTTCTTTTCATGTTACTATACTATAAAAATAGATAAACCAAGAATTGAAATATAAATAAAATCTAAGATTTGGCTATATTTAAAATTATTAAATTAAAGCGAAAAATCGGCTACCACGGTATTTGACTGAAAAGTTGTAAAGAAAGAAAAATCTGAAAATTTGAACAGTGATACTTTAGGATAATAAAGTATTTCAAAAAGGTATAAAATTTGGGGGATCGCCATGCTGGATTTTAAATTATAATTTTTTTGAAATTTTAGTCCCATAAGAGCCCATGTTAATTTCAATAATTATTTTCTCTCTTATCTGATGGTCACGGGTTCAGAAAATTTTATCATAGGTAGCTTGTACTATTAACATTAATATCGTATCATAAAGTTTAGAAGTTTTCTTTTTAGATTTTGAGATTCATGCCATCTTATACAGAGTGTAAGCCACAGAGTGCATGCAGAGTGTGGCACAATTGCGTGGCCAATTTGTTTTAAATTTTGGTATTGCAAACATTTATATAAAAACATCAAATTTCGCACATTTATAGCTAAGGGTTGTCATATTTAAATACAGTGGCTAAATTTTTAAAAAACTTAGTTTGGGTCCTTTTTAGGGGCCCCAATTTTTTGTTTTTTAATGGTCACAAAGTTTTAGATACTTTTTTTTTTTCGAATTTCTTGAAGAAATTTTTAACATTTGGGTAAATGACCTTGCTAAATCCGAATTTGAAAGTATTTTCTAGCTCCGATAATTTGAAATGTCAGATTGGGAAACTTGGAGCACTTTCTCCAACTCTTTTTTAAAAAATATTGAAAAATAATGAAACAATTTTTATTGAGTAATTGACCTTGCTGAATCCAAAATTGCAATTTTTTTTTAGCTTTGACCCTCTTTAGGGCCCTTAAATGATAATACAGTAATGCTAAAACGTCAAGAAATTTTGACTTTCTAATCTCATGTTTTGCTATTGATAAAAAATAAAAGTTACAGTAAAGATAATGGATGTAGTGAAGTTTAACTTACGACCAAGAAAATCGATCAATAAAAATTTAGAGTTCACAAAACGTTTGAGTTCAACGTGCGATGAAATTCTATGGGCTGCTTACACGTAACAATATTTACATTAGTGTTGTTCGTAAACCCTGTTTTTCTTGCTACAAAAAATGCGCATTGCATTTAAATAACCATACTTGATCATCATTTTAGTAGCAGAAAACAGGGTTTATGTACGTACAGCATTACTGCTTGTAACTTTAATGCTTCTAAATGGAGTTTTCATGCATTCAAATTGATTACATATACACTGTTAAGAAAGTATAGGGTAAAATAACGGCACAACAGCTGCTAATTTGTGGAACTGCATCCGCCGTTCAAAAAAAACGTGTACTGTAAAATCATAAACGGCAAAAACTAAAACTCATACATGAGAAAAGGCCTTAATAATATTTATATTTAAACAAAATTTTGAAAAATAATATAATAAGTTTAATTTTCTTCTTTTTGCAATCAAATTTGTTTGTTATTTAATAATTGTCCTTTTTTTCCCCTCTTTATATAATAATAACAGCTTGTGTATAAAATATATCAGTGTTGATTATTTTGTTACTTTTATTGCTATACAATAATTTAAGTTTATTAACTTTTAAACAAAAAGCATACAATATAATATACCCTTCTCTTTTTGAGACAGAAGTAAAAAATTAGAGAAATAAGCCATAATGATGGGGGACTACGTTTACTCTCTCTCTCTCTCTCTCTCTCTCTCTCTCTCTCTCTCTCTCTCTCTCTCTCTCTCTCTCTCTCTCTCTCTCTCTCTCTCTCATTATATATAACGAGCCTTTGGTTTAACTGATGTGGCTCATTCACTTTTTTTTTGTCGTACAGTTGACATTTTCCCTGCTATTTTCCCAATTATTTTTCCAATGCTAAAATGAAATACATTACATTAATTATAAAATAATTCATCAATGTTATAAAATATATTATATAAAATATGCTATCGTGATATGTTATGTAAAATTGTTTACAATCGTGTATAAATATTAATGTTTTTTATTTTAATTATTTGTTGTTTTTAACACTTTTTTTTAATGCTATAATAAAATAAGATTTATTTGTAGAAAGACTAAAAATACGTGGAACAACTTGAACAAAAATGTTGTCTAATATCCTAACACCCCTAAATATCAACGTTGATTTGGCCGGAGTAATTGGTTTCTAATTTATTTTCCATTCACGAAATGACAGATGCAGTTTTATGACGTCACAGGAAGCTGGTATACGCGCGGGGAAACAAGCGAGCTGTGACGTCATAAAACCGCATATGTCATTTCGTGAATGTAAAATAAATTAGAAATAAATTACTCCAGCCAAATGAAAGTTGATATTCAAGTATGTTAGGTCATTAGACAAATTTTGGGTGTTCTACACCTTTAACAATGTTATGCTACCCAAAAAATTCATAATAAATATAATTTATATGTCTATATTTTACA